>JMQE01001420.1:0-21326 GCA_000731825.1 Hypocrella siamensis | reverse complement strand
AATAAATAATAATAATAATAATTAATTTAATATAAAAACTTAAATTATAATAACCTAGGGTTTAAGCTAGATATTATTATAATACCCTTAATATTATTAAAATAAAGTATTTAAGTTATTTATATTATAAGTATACTTAATCTTATTAATAATATCTTAATTAATACTTAACTTATTTATATAAAGCTTATATATATAAAAGATATTATAAGTTATTATAAGATTATTCTTATAATTTATAAACCTTAAGGTTAGGTATATATAAAGAGAATAAAAAATAATAAAATAAAGCTATCTTCCCTATTATTAACTAGATATAACCTAGTGCCTACACATAATACCACGGGAGAAGATCACCAAGCATGTCCCGCTAGCCCTCATGAAGGAGCCCATGGTCAAACTCTTCTTCAGCCACAGGCTATCATCATGCGATTTCGAGAAGCAAGTGGCCACGTTTGAGCCCGTCACACGGGATAGCGGAGTTCCCGGCGCCGAGGCAGCCATTGAAGGGCGCCTCTCGGGGGGGATAGTCGGGGCGGCATGCACCTTGCCCACTAGATCGGTCTATTTTGACTTTCTCATTGGCGCTGACGGGTCGCACTCAGGTGTTTGGCAGATGATGATGTGAAAGCAAGGCATGGACTTCTCGTAAGAGTACCTCGAGGCCTTGTGGTGTGACTTTGTCTTTCCCCCCGGCCGCCAGCGGGGACTACCGCATGGACTCGACGTGCCTTCACCTTGAGCCGGCTGACGAGAATATCGTCATGTCCTAGCCCGAGATGGTAAGGTTGTATTTCCACCGTCGCTGTCTACGTGCAGAAGGAATTGAAACCCAAGCCAGCTTGTCTCCTTGTTAAAAAGTACGCCATTTATCACTAAATAAAAAAGGCAGTTAAGATAATAATAACAACGAGGGAGAAAGAAGCCAGCTCATAGAGGACTCGGCACACGGAATAGCCTGTTGCTATAATCTTGGAAAAGTCCGTCAGCGTTGTCTTAGTCCTTAATGCCCGTAAGGCGCAGGCAAACCACGACAGTAATATAGCTAATATCTTTATGCATTACTACTTAATTCTAGCACAAAAAGGGTACATTATGACACACTGCATGCTTTCGGCCAAGTCTAACAACGCGCATGCCTCTTAATTGGCCATCATGTTTTAGCGCAAAGATGCTTGCCCATTGCCTCACCATCTTGTGCCATTTCTTTGATCCGCCCATTAACTAGATGCTTGGCCAGCGCCTCCCTCGCCTCGCTCAACACTCCCCTCATCAGCCCGTACAGACCGTCGTCAGCACCCACCCGCTTCTTCCCCCCCGGAAACAATACCCCTCTTAGCTCAACGATCAATGGCTTGAGCACCTGGTAAAACTCGGTGAAGTGCTCATTCATAATATCGCTAAAAGCCTCCTCATGGGCGATCATCCCCATCTTTATCAGGGCAAGATTCTTGGTGTTTTCATAATTCCAGGGTTTAAAAAAGTCAACAATGCGATGTCTATGCGAATCCTCGTGATGAACACATATCCAGAAGAGAACCCAGAAGAATGACTCAAGATCATGTGAAAAGTTGTGCTCTTCACCAAGCAAGGCCCCAATAGCCATGAAGGCGAGTGTGCCTGTCTTGCTCTGGGCGCCTGAAGAGCTTTGACGGGACCGGCTTATAGCGAGGTCAAGATCTATCAGGAAGCCGGGCCAGGACGCGTTATTCGCGTCTTCGTTGATCATGAGGTTGTTGATGGAAATGTCCCTGTGGAGGAGGCCCGCCTTGTGCAGCGACTCGTGACCCGTGATGCAGGCCTCCAGCGCGGCGACGAGAGCGACCGGGGAGCTCGCATTGTAGATGGGCTTGCCATAGTCTCGAATAATGACGCGTCTATGGATCCGATTTGACATCGGATCAACGGACCCAGCACGACGAGATCGCTTGCGGGGCTGCGAGGACGAGGCGTCTTTGGCATGGCTGGATGATCGCTTCCTGCCGCTTCCTCTGCTGCTGCTGCTGCCACCCCCCCTTGCCCGTGACGGCCCCGTCGTCGGTGTGCGAGAGCCGCGTCGCGGATAGTTGTCGGCCTTGGTCACGTCGATGCCGCCCCGGACGTTGGCCAGAATATCGTCGTCTGCGCCGCCTACTTGCACCGTCTCGTGATGGTAGTACCGGGCAACGTTGACAACGCCCTCCTCGGCCGCCTCGCGCAGTAATTCGCCCTCCTCCTCTCGCTCGGGGTACTGCCACGAGTCCTTCACCACCAAGGCCACTGTCGGCTGCCCCTGCCGGTGAGCTTTCCAACAAGTCGTGGCTCGACCCGTGATACAACGCGTACGGTGCATCACGCCATCAATATAAATTCGCTCGATCGCATCGCCTCGCCGGATATCAATATATCGCTTCTGATCTTGAGAAATTTGAATCGTAGGATCGAAGCCAAGCTGCTGTCGGTCGAAACACAAGAAGCCGAGCAGTGTCTGAATAAAGCGCACGGCGTCCTTGTGAATGTCGAATCGCGCGGATCCAATTGCCCCGAGCCGATCAAATGCCCATGTCCTCATCAGCGATCCACAGAGGGTGAAACCAAGAACAAAGCGACGCGTGTCTTGAGCTGACAGAACTTCCCTAGCATATCTGCCCAGGTCAAGCCACGCCTCAGATGGACGGTCTGCGGCCGGGTTGCTCTTCAATTCACCGGGCACGAGGATCTGCGACCAGTGAGGTTTTGTCTGGGACTTGGCTTCGACTTTCTCATCGTCCACGAAGCCAATGTCCAATTTCCTCTCTCCGACAGACCCAGCCACTGCGTGGTTGGGCCTGGCCAACACCCTTCTCCGATACGTGACGAAGTCGTCCAGGCCCTCGGCAAAAACCTCCAGCTTCCCAATCAGATCTGTGATCCAGCGCAATGCCTGTTGCTGTTCGGCATCTCTGGGCCATCCCTGCCAGCCGCTCTCAGTGTTGAAGAGCGCATCGTTTCCTGCCGTGCATTGCTCGACAAAAGACTCGGCCACCTTGTCAATGCGAGCCACGCCTCCAAAATATTTCTCATGGAAGTCGGGGATCCCAGCTATCATCGTGCCGAGTTCCCTCTTGAGTATATCATCGAGCTGTTCTCGATGCTCCGATGAGTTCGCGAAGCTGCTCGTCTTGTAAACCCAAGGGGTCTGCGTTACAGAGGACGCCGCCGCTGTGGGGGGAGGCGTGGGCTCAACGATGACCCTGTACACCTGGCTCCAGATCAGGACATCGTCCGCTCCGTCATCAAGGGCCAAGTCGACGAGGGATTTGTAACGATGAAAGTCGATGATGGTAACTGCGTCGTTGAGGGCGAGAGAAGAAAGAAGTCGCAAAAGATCGGTTCGAAGGCTGCCACGGCCTCGGCCTGATGTTGACTGCAAAATGCCTGCAGCTACAAGACCAATTACAGTCGAGAAAAGGGTCACTAGAAGCACTTGCACATCTGCACAAGGTCAGAGACATGACGGAGAGCTTGACCAGCATTTCCATTACCTTTGAAGTTGAGTCGCTCTAGCGTTTCTGGAACGCAGGGCACGCCAGCATCTTTGCACAGCGACTCAAATTTATTGCGAAAGGGCTCGAGACCGTTGCCGATTGGATGGGCTCGAATAACGTCAAGACGTGCCTGGTCCATCGAAATGGATCGTTTGTTGTGACGCGACGGTAGGGGGAAGAAAGAAGAAGTATGGAGAGTGCACGCGACAAGTGCACCAAATCCAGGGGCGAGTAAAGAGGTTCTCTGGGCTTAGTAAGCAAGTGGCTTTGCTGGGCGGCGGCTACACTACTCTTGCCACGATGTCGGGAGCCCCAGTTCCGGGGAATCCTCAGTCGGCCAGTACACTACGGTGCACGGCCATGTACAATCTAACCCCTGTTTGTTTAGCCACCAGTGACTTACAGGGGGGTCGGTTCTGCACTAACAAATAATCCATAACTCATGAGGTGCTTTACATGATAGCGATTAGTGCGGAATAAGCAGGGCGCGGGAACACAGCTCGGAAAAGACTACTATTAGGCTATAAGCCCCTATAACCCCCCTGTAACCCCCGCACTGATGGCTAAACAAACAGGGGTTGGATTGCACGTATTATCCGATGACGCCGCTTTTTAGCAGGGATGAGGGACCGGGAATAGCCTTTCAAAGCCCATCGACGTGAAGCCTGCTGCATTGGGCTCAAGTAAGGTCCATGCGTCGTTGTCGGCGGCGCTTAGGCCAAGTAACAATTAATAATCTCGGAATAAGTCTCGTCACATAAGAAAATATGCAATGACTAAAAGGGCTTCCTATGCTGTTTCTTTCCGCCACCAAAAACATGGTCTTTATTTCTTAGAACACACGCCACCCTATGTTATGTCCATGGAAGACAAAGGGAACGAGCGAAAAGTCTTTGACGAGGTAGGCTATCTAGACGCTTAGTTTGGAACAACAGCACACCATAACATCTATCCCAGGGTGCGGCAACACATTAATAAGACACAAAGACTAAAAGATAGCCCCCTGCTAGTGGTTTTCTTTTTCTTTTTTTTTTTTTTCGGCGCGGTAGCCAGCATGGCACGCCAATGTCTCGACACATTTTGCTGCCGTAATTCTCTAAATAGGGGCGCTGTGTGTGACGTTGTTTTGGCGCGTCGTCGTCATGGCGTCATGTTGGAAATTACATGCAAAACTACCTATATTCCTTTGCGACATACCCGCAGCCTCTTTACAGCTATAGGACCTAGATGGTGACTAAGTCTGCGACACCTGTCATGACATGATTGGATCTATCTCACCTACACGACTTAAAAGACCATCAAGGTTAGGGTTCAGCGGCCACCTTAACTAGCTAATAAGCTATTTAAGCGACTTTATAAAAGTGCCACCGATAAACTTATCCAGATTAGTGTGGGCTACGTTATTAAGGTTTTAATAGGACTAGATACTAAATAAAGGGGGAGAGGGAAGTCTAAATTTTTTTAAATACTTGAATTAGTAATTCGGGGGGAATCTTTTAAAAACTAACCAGCCAAAAATAACCTCGCTTTGGTGGCAAACCACCGACGTGCACGTCTCACGGGCGTTGCCTTGTGGGATAGAAACGGATGGCCTGGTTAAAGACTTGCTAGATGTACGTGTCGCTGCGAGTGATGCAGTAGTCCCACCAGGAATCTAGCAGCTTGCTGTACAGGGGCACTAGAAGAAAGATCCCCGATAGAAGGTGCTGGATCTTGCTAAACTTGGGGTTCATAAAGACCATGGACGCCGTCATGCCTTCTAGTCTTCGGGGATGGTACCGTCCAGGAGACCGCAGGCGAGGGCCAGTGAACCAGCGCAGTGGGCGACGACGTAGTCCGCCTGTCGACGTCTTGTGGTGGTGCACTAGACTGGGTTATTTGCCTTGAGCGTAAATCACCTGCGACGGGGTCATGATGGTATCGCCGCCGCTGCTGCCGGCATCGCGGCCCGCGCCTTCGTCCGGCGCAGACGACACAGGGCAAACAGAATCCCTAGGTTCCGTGGTCCGAGTTTGGGAAAACCCTGTCGCGGGCGCATGGGAACCGCTGAGACTGCTGTAACAGAGAGACTTGGCAACAACAACATTTGACGACCCAGTGCCCACAACCATCAATCCCTCTCCCTTGGGTCATATTTTTACTCACTAACCGCCTGGCATAATCGGGTGCACACATTGACTAGGAATTGCAAAAGTCCCATTTTGGCGCGAATTGGGCCGCGCACTCGAGAACCCGAACGGGTTAGGCATGCAGGCAGAGTCCTGAAACGGGCCGGCGGTGCGTTTCGCGCGCAGCGATGTATAGTAATGCAGGTTGAACAAGTAATGCGTGACTTATTTAATTCGTACCCTTTTAGCCGTACGGTCAGGTTCCCTCATCGCCGCACTTTACCGCCGTTGAATTGTGACTTGCTTTAGGGAAGGTTGCTCACCTTGAGCGCGCGCACACTAACCTATAATAGGTTGTTCTGTGAGGGGAACGTCATAATGCGCATTAACCCAAGAGTACTAATGAGTACCAATGGCGATTTTCGACAGGCCCGTTGAGCAGAACTTGACCCAGGCTGCGTGCCTCGAATGTGTGAACAGCTGCCCTGTTCCTCACGCATGACGCCAATGAGGACAGATATTCGCTGCGTCGCTGTGCTGCTAGCGACATTTGGGTCTTGCGAATCTGCGCACACGGACGGTGCGTTTTCTTTTGGTCTGCTTATTACCAAGGAAGAAGTGTCTAAGATGGGGAATAGGGTAGGAACCCCGTAGCTCACGCAATCCCCCCCTTCCTTCCCCTCCTTTCCTGTCGCGGTATATAAGACCATAAAGTCACCGGTACAAATGACTAGTTAGCTGTGTTAATTTTGCCGTGGCATTTCCCCCCTTTCCCCTTCTTCCCCTTTTTTTTCTTCTCATTAGTACCCTGGGATGATTATCGCACATATACATGGTTCTTCCAACGTAAATGCACTTTTCTTGGGCAAGAACTATAAAAAAAAAAAAAAAAAAAAAAAAAAAAGAGACTGCCCACCAAGGAGCTCTTTGACGCCGTGGTCTCCGAGAGCATTCATAGGAGATAAAATTGCTTGTAATTAAAAGCTAGGTGAGGTCTAGATTGGTGCAGGCTTAAGGCACGTATAAAGTCCTGGACGCCATTGTCTGAACAATGAAAAAGTTCAGCGGGAACCCGTCTTGATGCATACCGCTGCATTACATCAAGGCGTTTGCATTTTGCACGCACGCTGCACTTCTGCCCGTATCCTGTAAATACGTGCCTCTATGACGGTCGTGTCTCTAGGACTATTAATCTGCCCCGTACCGCGACGTATGCCCGAGACGGTCAACTTTCCATGTACCTACCATATATCACCATCGTAATGAATCAACAGTGGAGTGGGTGCAAGTGGCACAGGCGCAGAGACAGTAAATCAGTGGTGACTATCGAGGTCATACACGCCACGAGTGCAAACGCAACTCGACACATAACATACTACGCAATAAACCAAGGCAGGATGGATTTTCAAGGACCGACTAAGCCAAGTAGATTATTCCGCCACTTCCACTTCCTTTGGACATTGTATTCGCTCATTTGTAGTCAACAACACTCATCACAGCGCCCCTGCCGGTTTAATTGCCTACTACACCGTGACAGGCAGAAGCCAGGGCTCACGCACAATCAAGTGTTGCGAATCGAAACAACACACACAAGACCCATTCAAGAGGCCTTGTTAATCAGGCCTGCTTTTTTTTTTCTTGTGACTAAAAAGTCGCGTGGTTTACCAAGCCCCAATGTAGTACCCGAGGTGAAACTAACAAATGTTACTTTATAGAATGTTTCTACTTACGTGAGCCTCAACCACGCTGTGTCAGAAACATTTACGCTTTACCAACGCGCTATTCGCGCCTGATGTTATTCGCACCTAGAGAAAATGGCGAGCTTTGCCATCAAGTGCGGCATGTGTATTGATGGAGAAGGATGACCGTTGAGCCATGACCACTATATATCTAGCCCTCTTGTATCATGGTCATGAAACGGACACATTCACGTTTTTTAACGATACTCGGCCACCTAGATAATGCTACATGAGCTTCAGACTCGTCCTATTCATAGGTGGCTCAGACGATCGTTTGGACAATTCGCCCATGATCCAACGACAATGACATCATCATTGGTCAGATCCGAGGACCCCCCTCCACCCTATTTATTTCCATCTAGAAACAAGATGGAGGCCCGGTCTGAGAGCAAGGCAAATTGGACATTGCGCTCTCGTCCCGAGTCGAGGAAATCACCCGACGCAGAAATGCTCGAGTCAGCAGACAGCATTGACGAAGACGAACAAGAAGAAGATACTTGCACGACGCCCAAGTCATCTATGCAAGGAAGCTCCAGGCTCTCTCATCCATATCAAGATGGCAACGACGAAGCTCGCTTGCCGCCTATTCATCTGACGACGCCTCACGGCACATGGCATTCTATAGTGGCAGCTAGGGAAATCATGAAATTCGCGCGCCACCACCAGCTCAATCTAGTCTACATACTACATCTCTACCAAGATACAAGTACAAGCCAAAGACTTCCCATGTCCAAGTTCAATCCCCACAAGACAAAAGACATTCCCTTTACGGGGCTAATGCTCGCGGCGTACGGCCTCGAAAATACATCATTACCCTTGCAACTTCCCATGCACGTCAGAATCTTACAACAACAAGACGCCAATTACCGGTACCACCAATCCCACGCCACCGGTCCAATGGACGTGACGGACGGACAAATGTACATATTTCGCAAAAGCCAAAAGCAGCAATCTATCAAGCCCAACCAGAAATACCAACGGGGTGTCTTGTTTGGGGCCTTTCGAAAAGAAATCAACGGTGGAGCAAGAGGCCATTTAGTTTCCCGCGACATGGCAGGCATTTTTGTCGATTTCCTCGTCAATATTTACCTGATAAATGGTCTGCAGTCGCTCGTGCTTGATCGGCCATCAGCAGCGGCGCAAGGCCTAAGCGTCACTTGGGACCTGGGCTCGCCAGACACGTCGGGGTTTTCCTCTTCATGGACAAGGCCGACGTCTGCGCAGCGAGTCCTGGATTCGGACCGACCGACGCGTCCCTGATGCCTTGCTCCCGTCCCAGTAGGGTTTTTTTCGTGGCCGTGGATGATGGCGCTCCGTTGCTTTACTTAGTGCTGCTTTGCACGACCGCACGCCGGAGCGTGGCCACATGAGTACAATCAGGACGAGCAACAAGAGGTAAAGAATAGTAGTTGCGGCAATCCACCTGCACGGGTCTAGGTTGATGGTGGTCATGGCCCGATTTGGGGAGGGATAAGGGGGAAAGAGGGAGACGGAAGAGATTTTTATAAGGGCCTGCCTAGTTTATACTTTTCTTCTTCTTCTTCCCAAAATATTTCAGTCTCAAGACTAGAATCAATGGGTTATAATTAGACTCTCATTACCAGTATATATTGACCCAGCGAATTCCAAGCTGTCTGCTACTCATCATAATGGAGAGGGACAACAACACCTTGTGGCTGGAAATATCCGACCAGGAAGACTCCTGCCTTGTCTGGCAAACATGCAGGCTGCAATCTCTGACACGATCCCTCGAAGCGCCCCATCGACAGAGACCAAGTCTAGTGCTGTTTTTTGAATCATCACAACACAGGTACTTTCCATAAAAGGAGGAAGCAGGCGTCTATTTACGGCTTGACCCAGACACGAGGAACCAAGCGCACCCGTTACTTGTCGCCAGCACACAGTCGATTCTCTCCCACTCTCGCATGTCTTTTCCGCGGCACAACGGATGCCCTTCCATTGCTCAAGAAATGTCTTTGCCGAGGACCAAATCGTCCAGTGTGCTGCCGAGACTATTGCTACCCTTTGCTGACGTCGTTTGCTTCATGTGCTTCAATCAGTCAGACATGCATGCAATCGAGGCCCAAGTCAACCAATGGGCTCTTGTGGGCATGCAACACATGAACAACGTTTTGATGCCTAGTATCGTGATTCTACTGGATTCATTGTATTCTGTAAAACCAAAGACAACGCAGAAACACCTTGGCAAGAAATTCCCTGCTTTCGCCGTGTCCGTCGTTGGAATGGACAAGAAGAAGCGGTCAAGGTGGACGAGCAACGGCATGAGGCCTATTCGTGAGGGATTTGGGCGCGCAATCTCGCGGTCTCGACGACGGAAGCTACAGAATAAAGTCCTCTTCTCTGCGACTCACCTAACAGCGCTCTTAAGCGAGTCGCTCAAAACGGCTACGAGCTAACGTCTGTTCAGTTACGTCGAGGCGTCGAGATCAAGACACCCAGTGGCGATTCATCTGGCCAAACACCTTGGTCAATTTGTTAGTAGCATACCAAAGTCACCAAGAAACCCGCACGACGACTTGGACCGAGAATTTGCGGCCGAATCAATAGCGGCCAGCTTCTTGCTCGATCATTTCACCCCGGGAATGCATGGTTCGTTTCTATTCATCTTGACCGTCTTTTCATAACATCGCTAGCACTAACAGCATATTTTGCACGCGGCTAGATTTCCGGATGGACGACGTCTTTACCATCTTGTATCGTGGCGCATGCCAGCAGCTCCCATTTCCCAGCAGCCATCGTATTCTACACTTTTTGATACTTTTTCATCGTAAGCTGCGGTGGTCAATAGATGGCAGCAGCAGCAGCAGCAACATCATTAGCCTAGTCAAGGTCGTAATGAACCGGAACCGACACAAGTGGTCAAGCGTGGCAGGGAGTAGCGAGACATGCTTTGCCTGTCTAAGGACAAGACCTGAATATTTCCTACCATGCCATCACTCGTTTTGTCTCGGATACGTCAAAGATTTAGGAGACCAGTGCCAACAAAACCCGGATCGCTTCAGGATACAAGCCTGCTGTCTGTGCGGCGACGCGTGCGACCTCACCATCCTAGACCGCCCACCTACCGCCGGCGTTGGGCTGCTCTGTCTTGATGGTGGAGGAGTCCGGGGCGTTGTGCAGACGGAGATACTTGGCCTCTTGGAGCAACGGATTGGACTTCCCATTCCCGTCCAGGAACACTTTCAGCTGGCCGCGGGGGCTAGTGCCGGTGGCCTTAACCTGATTGCACTATTCCTCAAGGGGTGGCGGCCGTCGGCATGCACCACCAAGTACGAGGCATTGGCGCGGCTCGTCTTTCGCAAGGATGCCCTGCTACGGCTCGTGCCTTGGCTTTCGACGGCGCTGGCCCTTTGGAACCGAGCCTTGTATTCCGTCCAAGCCCTAGAGCAGGCCCTGTCGCAGACGTACGATGATGGCATCGGCATCGACGGCGACGGCGACGGCAGGCAGATGATGATGCTGGACCCATCTTACGCCTCCTCCATCGGGGCCCGCATCATGCTACCCGCCGCGCAGAGTCCGGATCCAACAGTCGTAGTATTTACAAATTATAACGGAGAGGCACCTTTGCCGTTGCCTCTGACTACCAGGGCAAGCTATCAGGTCTACAACAACCAACATGGCGTCGCCGTGTCTGATGTGTCAGTTTTTTTTTTTTCACCTTGTGTTTCTTTCATCTGGCACATCTTTGTCGTGTCTCTCGCACCCCCTCCCCTCTAACAGTCGTATTTGGCAGAGCTTGAAGCTGCACCGCGGCACCCATCTTCTTCCGTCCGAAGCGCATTCCAAGTATCGGCTGGCTACAGGACGCTGGCATGGTAGAGAATAACCCTATTTATTCGCTCCTCTCCCAGTTTCACCAGCTCTACCCTGCGCGGGACCATTACCAGTTCCTTGTCAACATTAGCACGGGACAGCATGGCGCTGACGCCAAATCTAGCGGCGGCGGCGTCTTCCGCTCCGTGGTCAAGGCATACAGAACAAGCGCGCTTAACAGAGTCATTTCGGCGTACGAGTGGCTCCTTGGCGGACTTTCGTCTTGGGAAAGATACATGGGCGCTGTGAGTTAACCGTCAGAGCCGAGGGATCGATGCATCCGACTCGATGCGTCTCTAGATGCCACACTATCGGCAAGGCTTGACGATGCTTCGGTAATTCCGAGACTTAAGGAGGCGGTGCACGGTGATGTTCTGCTATTAAGAGCGTTAGATGACTTGGCCGATCGTATTATTGCCTCCATGTTTTATTTCGAGCTTGACCAAGTCCCCGAATACACCTACAACATGCTCAAGGGTACCGGACGGATCCAGTGTCTACGAAAGACCAGCGAGGCTGCCATAATTATTACAAAGCTCATGACTCATAACATCCGCTTTATTATTAATAACCACAAGATCTTGGCAGGAAACTTGCTAAACCCATCTTTCTGGGATGCCCACGGTAACTTTTCCATGCCAGCTAATTTCCAGATGGCGACGGGGCGGAAACTATCCGTGTCGCTCTGCTGGCCCGGCGGCAAATGTCATCCCATTAGCGGCAGTCCCTTGCTTGTGGAGGAGCAGCTGGTTATCCCGCAGGGTCTTGACGCGCCATTTGGATTGCCAGATCACAGGCGATGGCACCGTCATCCTATGGCGAGGAATCAGACGGAGCCTTTAGTCCCGCAGCGACGGCGAGGTGTCGCCAAGAAAAGGCCAAATTTGAAGCGTGGGCCGACGTAAGCGGACACGGCGCCTAATAAAAGACGCAGAATAAGTAGCATGCTTTGTGCCGTGAAACGTGCCATGACGGGAAACAAGATGCCTTTATGAACATATCTATAGCACGTCACCTTAATATATATATGTCTTGTCAATGCTTTCTTGCAGGGACATGTCGCACAACGACAACAGAACATGATGCAAACTAGTTGGTTTCACTGATACTTGTACTCATCGCTGCATACACGAGCGCCAAGACAGTCTCCATCACGCCCCATGCCCAGTACTCGTCCTTGATTGGAGTTCTTGGTTGTAAGATCAACACGGACCGCGTGGCCTACTGGCCGGGGGCAATTGGATGCAGCGATATTTGCGTGCAACTGTCTTACCAAGGCAGATGTCTCCATCTTCTTCGCGTGGACCAGTCAAGAGGCGCATTTGATGTTTCGTACAACGCCTAGAATACCCTCATCTTTGGCGCTTCGGCCAGACAATCTCCACATTTAGGAGGCGGCGTCGTTGTCAACTACGAGTACATACCTACAGATAGGTGCCGTTTTCTAATGAAGGACGGAGCACTATCGTTTTCTACGGCCAATAGCATAAATTACGTGGCGGCCTATCTGCAGGAAAAAGGGAGCTGGGTTGCTAGTAACTATCGGCTGTTTAACATTTTTAATCCGCAATGTTAGTACGGCTATAATAAGGAGTGCAGCCTAAGCCAACGTCTTCCCGTCTATCCCCACACGCTTGGTTCTAATAACGCGTTGCAGGGACTCGGAGTTAAAGACGCGCCGTATGGTGGAGCATAAGAGGACGGCAAGGGATGTTTTTAGGGCTTTGGCCAAATTTACACTCTATTCATGTAAGGACACATGGTACCACGGCCTAAATGAGTGTCTTCCATCAAGGGCAGCCACCTTTTTTGTATGTGCTTTGTTAGTATTTTAGGGTATGACTTTGCTAGCAGTGACCACAAATAGCTAACTCGGGATCTTACTACTTATAAGAACCTTACGTTAAGAGCCACGATATTCTACCTTACTCTCTAACTTACTTACTCCTAGAGTGCTTGTTATTTTTAGCAATATTCTATGTATATTTTGTTAAGTCTTTATAGTGTATACACGTTATAATAACATAGCCACTATTATAATTGTCGCGATATATAAGACCCGACAAAATCATTAATTAAAGGAATGGTTAGCTAAGTTATTCAAAAATAAGAGTCATGAAAGCAGCTTCTCTTTTAATCCGTGAGTAAAGATTTAGTAGCATCTTTAGTAAGATATACGCATAGCTAATAAAGTTCAAGAGATTATCCATGAGTAAAGCTTAAGCTAGGCGTCCTAGGAGTAGCATCACGTGATTGCGTGATCTACTTTTTACCTGACAAAATGACGCCGACGCGCACGCCGGTCTGGAGACGCGTTCCGCACCAGGCCACGTGACTTTGGAGGGGCTCGCCAAACCACCCACCCTGTTGCCGCAAAGTCGCTAATCCCCCCTCTTCTCCATCTTTTCCTCAGACGAAATGGCATCGCCACACCATCGCCACCAGTCGTCTCTTAAAGGCGTTATTGATTTCTCGTCTAGCCCCGCTCTAAGTGAGGGAGACCGCATACAAGCCCAAGTGAGGTTCCTTCGAATTATTAAGCACTTTAAGCACCTTACGGCGGCGACGCCGATATCTAATGGTTATAATCACCCGTTACTCCTCCAACTAACACACGAATTTGTGATTTCAAAAAAGTCCAAGAATAATATTCTTTAGGCTTTTTTCCGAGCCGTTCAGCTGCTAATGACCGGTTTATTGGACAACATCGATCTGATCCTCACTAAGTCTGAACATGGTCTGCTAGATAAGATTAACGGATATACTGAATACTTGGTTGATAATTTCTTTCTGCCTTATTCGCCTTCCCTTCTTAGACTATTATAACTAGTAAGTTACTAATATTATTAGAGGAAAAGTGAAAGTATTAACAAGAAAAACACCCCAACCATTACCTATATATCACTCCGCCACATCCAGCACGTAAGCTAAAAGGCAAAACCTTGTCGGAACATTAGATCGTTTATGGACCCTCTAAGGCGACTGCCTTCGACGAGATCGCCACCGCTGCGTCATCTCGCGCGTTTTTGACTAAAAGGAGGCCATTACACGCGGTATCTAACACGGCGAAGATGGTGCTTAAGACGACGAAGGCCACGCCATTGCCGGGCAGACCTTTGAGGTTTTGGAAGTCGCCCATATCCTGCCACACTCATTAAACAAGACTGGTCCAGGCCAGAGTCTTGTACGTGCTTTTCTTGGCACATCTTGGCAGCTATGTGCGTCCTATTGCTAACCGCTAATATCAGGACACATCTCGACAAACAGCATTGCAGATCCTTAACATGTTTGACAATGACATAAGCCAGCTAATTGAGGGCCCGGAAATTGACAGGCCGCGCAATGCCCTGACACTCACGCACAGCCTGCACCAATTCTTCGGCGACTTTCAAATCTACTTTGAGCCTGTAAGCGGTAGCAGCGATGAACCAAACACATACCGAATCGACACATTCCTTCCCCGATTCACACTGAGCAATCTGCTGCCCGTGACGCGCACATTGTATCTTACGCCGACACGGACGATTGATCCTCCTTCGCCTCGACTTCTCGCCGTGCATCGCGCCATCGCATTCATCCTTCATCTATCCGGCGCAGGACGCTACATTGACAAGATGCTCGAGGACTGGGAGGATTCCACTATACAAGCTGATGGATCTACGCCGCTCGATCGTATGATGAAGCTACGGATCAACGATTGGCTGTCTACATAATTAGCATGATCTTGAAGACACAAGCACTCTGTACTATTTATGCTATAGCTTATAAATGAACAAGACATTGTAGCACATTTGACTCTGTTTTAAACAAGCGCAGCTTGTTTAAGTGGGCGATAATTGCCGTGGTAAAGCTTATCACGTAGTACACCTAAGCGGCATTTTGCATTCTTGAAGGAGTGGGCAGGGATAAGAGAGGGAGACCAGAACAGTAAAAGAAAGGTGGTAGAACTTTGGATGCGTCTTTAATGACATGATTCCAGCCTTGGGAAGATTGAGGTCGTGAGATGTGAGGGGAATGTAATATTAAAGATCATTATAAAAATACGAGGGATGACAAGCATGCTGGATAAGCCTTTTTGTTCTGCATCTGTTCACAGCGAGGCTTTATGTTAATAGAGCTCTAGAGGATAGAATAGAGGGTGATTTTAATAGTGTTTACTTCACTCCGCTTAGGAAGATAAGGATAGATGGCTAGATCGCCGCGTGACGACCTGTAATTAGCACCAAGTAACGTAGCTAACCTAGTGGACTATTTAAGCGGGCATCTTGTGATTTTCTTAAACTTTTGGATGTAATCGCCATGGGGGTCGCAGTAATATTCAGCCTAGTGCGAGCAATAGCATGTATATTCGCCTATTTCGTTGCAAATTTTCTTCGTCACTCTCCAATCTTTGTCTACAAATTAATTTGGGTTCTTGCACCTATATGCATTGTCGCTATATGCATAGATAGCAGCAGAAGAGCCAAGAAGTACCAGTAGAAATCTTATGGTGGAAAGAATAAATTATTTTTCTTTTGTTAAGGCGGGTGTGTGTTGAGTAATAATATAATACTAGAGGACTTAGGGCTTGAATTAAAGAATGGTTTTATCTAGGAATAGAGGGAAATATATTTAAGGCTAAGAGGGCTACTTAGATACAAGTTTAAAAAAAAAAGATATAAATCCTGCTTTTTATATTATAAACGTAAAGCATGATTTGCTAACTTATTATTATTTAGATAGGAGACTGTTACTAAGCATCGTTCTGCACGTTAATAGAGCAATCACGCCGGCTTACCTAGCTAGCAGACTACACCGCTCGTCTTGCCACTGTTCCTTGGTATTGAACATGAGTATTGTGATACAGAGACAATATGAGTCCGCCTAGGGGGTTAACAAAGGGCGGCGCTGTGTCTTGTACCACTGTTACCTCACACGCCGCTCCTGCAGCATGCCTCTACAAGCTCGCCATGCATACGTCACTTGTGATGACTCGGACGTCGGGCTTAAGAACCGGACGCAGCTGTTTGTGGTAACATGGTTAACGCTATGGGCAGGTCACGGCGTGGAGCAAAAGTGCATCTACAGGGGGCGAGACGCCATGACAACATCAAGTGCTAGTCCTATACAAGTTGTCCTATATCATTAATTCAGGGCCGTCGCTGTTAGAGCCGCCCTTGCCCACGAAACCATGGCCTGCTTGACTTGTGCTTGGGAAACGACCTTGTATGCTAGTGCCCTCTTTCATGAAGCCGCCACTAGATTTCAATTTCATCCATTGCAGAGACAAAATGCTCGGGTTTCTCCACACTCGTCTCAATGCCGCGTTCCAGGCGTCAGACGCCGCACTCTCGCGCCTATTAAGACGACAAGGGAAAAAGATGGGCACGCAAAGCTGCATGCAAAGCCGCAAATGCGGACACAAACGACAAAAGGAGTGGTTACTCTTATAAAAGAAGGGGGGGAAAGAAAGAAGGAAATGGTTCTTTTTGTCATTATAGATGTGATCCTCCTTTGCCTTACGCATCCCGTCCCTTCTGTGCTCGTGGAATCATGGATACAACAAATGCGGATTCGAAGTAACACAAGGTTCGTATGGCCTGTCTTTGGCAGGCCATTAGCTCCATCTAGGACCTTGAGACCTTCGCCTGCCGTGTTAGCCCGTTTGACTCGGCTAGCTTCCTCGACGCGAAGGCAGGGTCTGGACCCACGAGACGCTAGTACGACGGCAGTGCAGAGCGGACATGGCGGATGTGTCACGGTATATAGAGACCATTAAGTCACCGGTACAACGACCAGTTGGCTGCGCCGTTTTTGCCGTGATAGGGTGGACTCACCTAGGCAAGTGGTAATTAACGTTTAACCGTAGCATATAGCCTCCTAAACCTAAGAAAATAGGGCTAAAAGAACCAAAGCTAAGGATCTTATCAATGGGGGAATACTTAAATACAGATTCTAGACCACATTAGGCATTAGCATGCTTGCGGTCCGGTCACCTTTTCTCAACATTTCACAAGACGTGTTTAATGAAAAGCACAGGCAGACGCTTATAGACTAGTAGACGGTCGCCTCCCGACATTACCTCAAGGATGAAGCGCCCAAAACCTATGAGTCATGCATGGTGTGATAGAATCGCGTGTCCATAATTCCTTTTGTGTCCAATGCCGGACTTATTGTCTAAAAAACTTTTAATGTCCGCTTTCGGGCCTTAGATATTAATATAGCGTTGCCTACCCTCTTCCAGGAGATAACTCTTTACTTGGATATTAATGACATTTAGGACCCTTAAATCACTGGCTATTTCTTTGAGTATGATCTAATAAAGTGAGGGTGCTAACCCATTTGGTAAGTAAGAAGCCTTTGTGAGCTATCCAAGCTTCATGCTGACGATGATGATAAGAATACAGTCACGTGGTGACGGCACGTAAGAGGGAGTCCCCGGCCATTCATGAAATCTCTTCTATCTCGAGGGCTACGATGATAAAGTGCTGTGTCTTGATTCCGCCGTCGCGTCTAGTCGCATCTCGCTCACCTCCCCCTATCCCTTTTACTACGCAGATCTCACGAACCCGGGACTCAACCTTGTTGGGGATTTTTCGAGAAGAAAAGTGGGGCAAAAATGTTGGCGGTCAAATTTTTAGAAAAATAAAGGTTGGTTATATGTTTTGACTTTCTAAGTGAAAATAAAAAAAAAAAAGATATAGCTAGAAAGAGAATAAAGTAAAGATTTTAAATAAGCAAAGTGCATGACTTTTCAGTCATAGGTTAAGGCTAAATAAAGATATGAAGTTGCTATAGACTTGAAAGCGTACATAGCCTAGCTAAGCCATGCACGCAGACTTTCCCCCCTAAGATTACTAATCAATGCTTATGTCATGGATTGGGCTTGGGCCCCACCTTCCTAGCGATACGCGCGCGACCGGCCCTCGCGCAGCAGTCTATTGCAGGTTCAAACAAGTGATGCCATGACTTGTTTAATTCGTATCCTTTAGCCGTACGGCCAAGGGCTTGCTTTTTGGCGGGCGCCCGTAGATTCTTCACCTTCTTTTTGGCGGGCGCCCGCCCGAATGACCCCACTTGTACGCGGGCGCCCGCCAAAGTGCCCTTTTGAACGTGATCCTTTTTTTCGCGGGCGCCCGCCAAAAGCACACTATTTTTATTATAGCGTCTGCCAACCCTATATCTTTTGGTGTATGTAACGGCGCAGCCTAATAGGCCATTATATGCAGGCACGCAGAATGTGAAGCTTCGGTGCTCTAATAAAGGACAAATATGTCCTGTCCACTAAAGGCGCCCGTAGATTCTAAACCTTTTTGGCGGGCGCCCGCCAAAGTCTCATTTCTAATGTTATCCTTTTTTTCGCGGGCGCCCGCCAAAATCACACTATTGGTGATTTGCTTAGTGGCGCCAAGACCGCCGGGAAAGTCGACCTTTGGTGGCCTAGGCCTGGCTATTAAATAATTTCTATAACGTGATGTTATGTGGGGGATATAAATAATATATTAAAGTAGTAAGCTTAAATAAGAAAGTATTAATAAATATCTAATAAAATCTATTCTTTTCTAATAACCGGTGATCCGAGCCCTTCTGACTATACGGCCAAAACCTGCATTATATTACTAAAACACTTACGCTACTTAGACTGGCCCTGACACCTGAAACCAACTACTACCACCACGGCTGGGGAATAGCTTTTGGCAACACACACCGCTCTCCCACGGCACCTCTTGCGGCACCTCTCGAGCCGCTTGCACCTTGGCTCGTATGTTCCCACCCCTCTTCCACGCGCTGACCCAACCATGCTGTATCCTACAATGGTCCCGCATGCTACTCGTGTGGCGGACTATATAGCCGCACACGTTGCACCGTAACCCAGTGGCTTGTGGTGGATAGATATAAGGCAAGGGTGGTGTGTCGGGTGGTGGTAACTGGAAACGCTTTGCCTCCTCTTGTGAGCGTAGTAATGCTTGTCCGTTGACTGTCTCCGCCCAAACCTGTGTGTGGATTTGGCGGCGTTCCCTTGCTGTATATTGCTTTTTATGGCTAGGGCCACGAAGGTGTGTCACGACTTCATTAACAAGCACGCCAAAGCGACAGGTACTACACACAAGAACGCGTAAATTGGGCAGAACACGGAACGGGCCGAGCGGGTGCGCCACGGGCGGCGAGGCCATCACTGGATCCGGCCTGGTCACAGCAAGGCTGCTCTGGCTAGGCCCCGTGACGTGGTGTTCTGGCAGTAGTACTTGGTGCTCTGGGCAGGCCACGTCACTGGATGACATGCCAGACCTATCGGGCCCTTGGTCGCATTTCTTGGCAAGACGCGGTCCCGGCATGTCCTCTGCTGGGCGCTTCTGGGGGACCGATGACGGGCCTTGGCTGGCCTCGGGTAGCAGGAAGGCGTGCCACTGCCTCGAGGCGTGGCGGTACATCTGCAGAAGCTCTGGCTGTAGCTTGTCCGGAAAGGCCCCGTCTAGGCCATAGGTCGAGTACCTCTGACGGGGCCTATGGCCGCTCTGCCACGCGAACGCGGTGCTGTCGAACGGGGCGAGGGACTCGTCGTCGCGATCGGGGATGAACGCGCTGGCCACATGCTTCTTCGCAATGGCAATGGATACCTGTCGGTAGAGCTGGGCCCCGAGCCCGGCCGGCACAGCGGCCACCTCCCGACCAAGCTGTCGCAAATGCTGAGAGAAGGTCGTCGTCGTCCAGGACCGCTTCATGGCGACAGGCGTAAATAAAAGGGGTCTCTCCACGTCAACGCCAAGGCAAACCCGCTCGAGCATGGAGACGGTGGGCTGGATATACACGAGGTACTGGTATAGGAGCTTACCCACCCTGTCTGGTAGGAACTTCGCCACCTGGAACTCCTGGTTCGTGATGAGCCGGTTCTTGTTATGCCGGATAATGCAGCACATGGATCCGGCGTACACGACCACGCCACGGAGCTCGGAAGCCGTATTCGTGCGCCGGAGCGTGAGGAGCTCGGATATGCGGCTGCCCTGGCCCCCGTAGCCGTGCACGGCGTGTGAGTAGGTGTTACACTAAATAATGTGTTGTTTTGCAGGGTTTAAATATTCTAGGGTTCACTAGGCTATGCGGGGTTTCTGTGACGGTGCAGCCCAACGGGCCATAGTGAGTGCAGGCACGCACGCCCCGGTGATGTGCCGGGCCCTAGGCCATCAGGCCAAAAGGGTACGAATTGAACAAGTCACGCATTACTTGTTCAACCTGCATTATATCGCTGCGCGCCCGGCCTGCGCGCAAGCCAATCGCTAGAACTGAAGGTTGGGCCTAAGCCCAAACCATAACAGTTTCACGGAAAAAATAGGGAAAAACAAGCCTCTAATACCCGTGAGGAGTTGTGCGGACCTTAGGGAAGTAATGAGCTAATATTATGCAAAACAGGAAAATCCCTGTTACTTTATAGGAGAGTCTCGTAGGGTCGGGTTAGGGCGTGCTGTTTCGTCCAAAAACACGGGCGCGCGGGCGGGTGCGCGCGGGCGAAAAAAAGGGAAAAAAAGGGGAAAAATGAGAATCCGGGAAAAGTGGGGCTGATGAGGGATGGCCCCATTTTGAAGCCTATTTTTGATTGGATGAGGCTGGCCCCCACTTCGAAGCCTATTTTAATTGGTCAACCTTGCGGGCGCCCGTCAATTGAAGCCGCCCTTGCGGGCACCCGCCAATCTCACAGCTTCAATTGAGGCTGCCATCGCAGGCGCCCGCCAATCTCACAGTTTCAATCGAGGCCGCCCTCGCAGGCGCCCGCCAACTTCACAGCTTCGACTGAGGCCGCCGTCGCAGGCGCCCGCTAATCTCACAGCTTCAATTGAGGCCGCCGTCGCAGGCGCCCGCCAAAATCTCACTACATTGTTATTTTTTCACGGGTGCCCGCCAAAATCACACTATATTTATTTTTCGCGGGTGCCCGCCAAAAACTCACTACATTGATTCTTCTCGCGGGTGCCCGCTAAAGGATGAACTATAAAACTATGAAAGTAAGACAAAACGAAAAGGATGAACCATAAAACCGTGAAAGTAACATATTAAATAAAAAGGATAAAGAAAGAATTAACCATTGGCCTTATAAGCACGCGCAAGCTCGTGCTGCGAAGCGAGTCGATCTGGATGAGTCTCGGCCAGCGTTTTCTCACGGA
>JMQE01001419.1:0-21332 GCA_000731825.1 Hypocrella siamensis | reverse complement strand
CGCTGACTTGTCGCGTGGTCAGAAGGACAAAAAAGGAACGCGGCATTCTCGGCGGGAAAAAAAAAATTGCAGGACACAGTACGGAATACATGTGATCAAGTCGAGGTCGTCAACCCCCCCATCTCCCTTCTTTTAACATGCCGGGCGACAATCATGTGATTCAATCGCCTACAATCACAAGAAATCACAAGAAAATAGAGGCCGAAAAAAACAGGGCAGTGTCATCATCATCTGGACCCTCGAGTGCCTTTGTTGCCTAGGTACACTTACTTGTTTTTTTTTGCCGCGGCATAGCGTGCCCGACTCTACATACTATTTGCTCCGAGATTCATATGTATGTATGTATGTATGCCCCGAGACGCATAAACCGCGTCATGCTGCACACCAAAATAAAAATAAAAAGGGCCAAAGGAAAAAGGCGAAAAAAGAAACAAGGACAAATAAGTGGATCGTCGTCTCATCCACAAAGGGCGAGGGCGGGCAGAAAAAGCTGAATCGCCCATCCATCCATCCCATGCTCACCGCCATCGTTGGGCATTCATCGTCAATGACAAGTCCCAGGAGCCGGCCGGATTCATCTGGTCCCCCCCTTCCACGCTTGGCCTCATGTACAGTACAGCCCAGCATTGATGTAAGGGACCGACGCCTACTAGCATCCAAGGAAGGGGAGGGGGGAGGTGGAGGGGGCCGCGTCGTTTGGGCAACACCACACGGTTAAAAAGCTTAAAATGACTCACTTGCCACCTGTCCAAACTAGCCTTGGTCCATGCTGGAATTCGGAAAAAGAAGGGGTCCTGGGTTTTTGTTTATGCGGTCAGTGGAGTCGCCTAAAGCGTGTCCCCGTTAATCTGAGATGGCTTCAATCCGTACTCCGTATTCCCCCTCTTTCCTATGCATCCTGAACCCCCATGCCCGATGCGCCGGCTCTGGGACTGGCGCGCGTGTCTGGAACGTACGCTACAGTAGGCATATGTACGTCCATGTACGTCCATGTCAACGTTTGCTGGCCAAGGGCGCTTTTTTGCCTCTCTTCTCCTTCCCTCCTCGTTCCTCCAGGGTCAAAAGCCGCGACGGCAAAGCTGTGCAAGCGGCGTATGAGCCGAGGGGAGGAGGGGTGGTGGTGCTTCATCTTGATTGACCATGTCTGATTCATGGAGAAAAATAAAAAACGCCTGATGCGCAGGGTGTTGGTCCGGCCATGACTCTGTTGCATGATCTGCCGGCATCTCTAGGACCCGGCAATGCATGCCCACCTCCATTTTTGGATCTCTCGTTTCTGGAACAACGGCAGTCATTTAAACAAGACTCGGCCCTTGGGTGCCAAATTCGACTCCACCAAGCAACGGAGGCTTGAGGCTTCCTCCTTTCACTTGATGCATGACATGTGAAATGAGAACGAATTTTAAAAAAAAAAAAAGAGAGAGAGAGGGGGGGGGGGGGGGGGGGGGGGGCATCTTACCAAGAACATTTTCTTGATTGGATGTGTTGACCTTCACCGCGTAGCGCAGTATGGCGACATAAACACCTATCACTGCGTTCTCTAGCTCGCCTGTGTCTTGTTTCTCTGGCTGCAGATAATGAGCTTCCAAGAACGCGTAATAAGCCAAGTTCTCCGCGATGAAGCTTGTTGATTCGAACAGGAGACCAATTCTTTCCAGATCGTTTTGTTTCAACTGCATCATAGTGAGCCACCTGATTCATTTGTTAGGACGGTCATCAGCTTACCGTCAGACCAATGGATATGAGAGCCCACGCGATAGGGCCATATCCAGTAGGATCAAATTTGACACTCTCTCCAATTAGGCTTCGAACTGACAACACTGATGTCATGATGGATTCCGCTTTTTTCTTCAAGTCAATTATGTGGTCGTTAGGTAAACGAAGTTTCCATCCGCGTGCCTTGTGTCTTGTATCCAAGGCCTGTTTAGTTTTGACAATCACATCATCAACAAATGATTGAGCAGTGCTTCTCGATGCATTGTGAATCTTGTCAGGCGAAACAGCTCTGATAGCTTCGGGGGCCTCAACTTGAAATTGGAGATACTGCTTTTCGTCATGGGTGAGCTCATCGGACTGCATTGCCTTGCCCCAAAGATCGCGAATTGGATTGAGCTTCGGCTTGGAATCCCTACGTTCTGTTGGCCGTAAGGGACTTGGCGCCAGGGAAGGCTCATCATTTTCTCCATCCAGGGTTTCCAAATCTGTCTTCAAAGGGGCCAATGAAGAGGCCCGTGAAGGGGCCATTGAAGAGGCCATTGAAGAGGCCATTGAGGGGAAAAATGAAGTGGTCAATGAAACGGCCAATGAATTTTTCAATGGAGGGGCCAACGGAGGAGCCAACGAAGACACCAATGGAGGGACCGACGAAGGGACATGGACCGACGAAGAGATAAACAATCCTCCTTTTGACAGGAGGTTTGATGACTCATCATCCTGAGATGGAGGCGATGGCGGTAGGTAGGTTTCATTAATCGAGCGTTTTCCTGGCGTCTTTCCTCGGCCCTGAGCTGATACACCCGCTGAATGTGGCAACCCAGGCGAGTCTCCGGCGTTCAAATTGCTTAGTCCAGGTTCTGAGTTTTTGATCGAGGATTTGCGGCTGAAAGAGAGCCATCGATGACCTTTCTGCCACCAACGAAATCCCTTTGGAGAGAGGGGGGGAGTGAGTGGTGACTCTGCCATTTCTGAAGACATTTGAAAACGTTTGGTTAATCAAGTCTGAGAAATTTTCGGGGATCATGTCAGACTGAATCAAAGAACCATTGACGAAAAGCTAGAGGCACTCTACTTATATATTATTTTAACCCCGTCAGAGCTGCGAACTTCTCATAAGAAGCTTGAGATGGGACTACTTGATGTGAACCCTTTCGTTTCCAGTTGTGATGCACCAACATCTCATCCCGAACTCAAAGGCCTGTAGCACATTCGGTCAGTATAGTCACTCTCACATATAGCAGCCACTCGGGCTTCACATGACTGCAGCTGAAATCATCCAAAAACCGGACTACCGTATCGTTAGCGTTACGCCAAATATGACATTGGCTAGCGCCACTCTTCATATGCATTTGATGCGACATTGTTGTCCTAAACTAGAAGAGAAAATCGCAGAGAATCCGATGAGTGTCACATAACGACATTGCCGTGAACAGATAGGTTCAGTGGCAGCGACCGTGATGTGAAGACGATGATTGAAGTGTGAAGTCTCGAGAGGTAGTGAGAAGCTGCGCACGTGATTTGATCCCAATCTCCGATCCTCACTTTCGGCAAATGGCGTTTTTTTGACAAAGCCGATGGCTTCCGCCATTTCGCCGTCTTCATCTAGGCTCGGAAGGAAATACCAACGCCTTCAAGCTGCCACGCCCTGCTCTTTCACTTCTGATCCAACAGTGAACATGAGGTTAAACCCTTAGCTTACCAACCTGCGCTACGATGGACGTCGCCAATGCGAGTTTTGAGATCGAATCTCGATTTCATCAGGACAAAACAAAGAGACACGTGGCTAAATCCTCAGGTATTTGAATCTCCTCGCCTTCTGGGGAATCATTGATCCACGCGCCAAACAAGTGCAATCCGCCATCGCTTCAGCGTCCGACCCCTCTTGTACGGGAATGCGCAGATGAGCCGCGGCCGTGATTGAGTGACTGCGGATAAGTGAGAGCTCACCGGACATTGAATCATCACATGCTTGCTCCTGCTACATGCGATCCCACCGATTCATAGTGGTGCCCCGGAAGGTGGTGGCCTCAGGTGCAGATTGTCAACGTCTTGAGACAAGCCACAATCCATGGCTGAACAAGGCCGAATCGCATCAAGAGTTCTGGACTGGCCGCTCTCAGTTATCTTCATTGAACCGGAAGATGGGGTCCGTTTGCAAATGACAATTGCGGCTATCGCGTCTCGGCCCGTTCAGTACATGGACCATTCCCCGGCAGCATTGAGATACTTTTTGGGAGTTTCTCCGCCTCCTACGAAATCCCATGGTCTTTGTTTATTCAAAGCTGTGGTTGGTTTGATGGAAGAATCCACGACTGAAGGTGGCTGTTGGGCCCAGATCGCAGCAGCACCAACCTCCTTCACGATGCTCAAAGTAGCGTCAAAATGTCGACGGGGGCGCGGCGGGGGCTCGTTGCTGTGTTCTGGTATGCAAAGATGACCTCCAATTTTCATCTGCAATTAAGAAATGAATGGGTAACGATCTATAACCTGGATCCTTTGTCATCAAAGAGCTCTCGACCCCGAGCAAAGATGAACGGATTTCTACAAACAAATTTGAGCGCAGAACCAATACTGGCGCGATGCCGACTCGCCAGATTTCGGGCCGGGTGATTCTGTCCAAGTAACACATGATTCTGCAGCATAAAGCAGGAGATGTTTTCCTCATTCATTCAGAAACAGGTTTATGAGATAAAGCATTACACGCGTGTAGGCTGGAGAGATGATTCCGCCGCCAGGCTATCGCTCGACTCTTGCACATCCGCGAACATGGGCAATGAACGAGAGAGTTGCTTCATCCTCCGATAATCACTTGATTCAATACATTGTGATCTTTCGAATTTCTCATAATTAATTATTACACAATCCGTAGCCCGCTACGGCAGCTCGTGATAACCCTCGGCTTCAAGGTCATTTGCTCCATAGTCATTCGGACCAAGACTACTCAAGCCCAAGTCACTCGCAGCTCGATCGCTACGTCCCGGATGGACGCTTTTCAATTCCGCAGAGTCAAGCTCAGAAAGATCAGCCTGCCCCTTCTCTGACGCTGCGGCGCGATCCCTGCCAGACGTCGTGTCGGAAGGCGCATCTTTCCTCCCAGCCTGCCGCGTCCTCCTCTTGCGTCTCCAGAATGCAAAGGCTATCCCCAGGAAGGCCACAAATCCGACAGCCGCTCCTGTCCCAACACCTGCGGCGGCACCGGTACTCATTCCGGACTTTGACTCGGTGGCGCCGTCTGGTGTTGCTGATGTAGGCTGCGCGACGGATGCCGAAGCAGATGCCGTTGGCCGGGCCTTGCACGGTGCTCGTTTCGCAGGGATCGATATATTGAAATAAGCTGATTGATACTTGGTCGTCCCTGTATCCTCGTGTTCGAGCGCTAGATGGCAAACTGCATCTTTGCCGACCGAAAGAAGAGAGCTTTGACCAAAGAGCTTGACCTTCCACCTCAGAGTGGTGACATGTTGGGTGATGTTTTCTGTCCGATCGGTTTTCCCCCACAACATCCTGTTAGCTGATATCAATGCGTCAGACCAAGTATTCTTACTTTTGAGATTATATCTGGCCGGCCTTTCTGGATGGTCAGACTGCCTGGGGTCATGTACAAACAAGACGAGGTCAAACGTATCAGTCCGGTCTGCCTGCCACGTCAAATCGACCGTCCAGCCGAGCGCATATCTCGGATGATCTTGGGGCGGATTTGCAGAGAAAGGCGGAGGCTGGACGAAGTCGGCAATTGTAAAGAATCTGCTGCCAAAGTTTGCTGCAAGAAGCAAGAAAATCCCAAGCATGATGCGCACGGAGAAGGCATCGACTTGTTGAAAGGGCGGTATGCATGAGATGCCGGCAAACACCACGCCCGCTCCATTGACACGATCACACGTAGCACTATACAGGTGGCTCTGCAGAAGTCGTTTGTGTTTATAGCCGTTGGATCGCCACCACGTCTGTGCAGGTTGCACCATTATAGCATTTCTGAGACGTATGCCTAGAAAGGGAAAGGGGACGGTCTGCGCCTCCACGACCGCAAACGGCGGCACCCTTCCGGGGTTCATCAAAGGGCCGACATTCGAATGATCATGAGGGGCGCGCCAGTATTGGGTCATCTGTGATAAGGACATCCTCCAGCCGCACACGCGGCTGTGGTTGACTCCCGAGCGCAGTCCCGGCAACACAATTCTATCCTCGCGGCTGTCTGCGCGGGGCGAAGTCCGTTCAACAACCAGCCTCCAGAACCAAACAGTATCCACAGGCCAACACGTTTTGGTTTCTGGGCCTCGGTGAAAAGGGCGCACGAGGATGCTCACGGTCCGCATTCTGCGCCGGTCTCCTCAATGGCCGGGTTTTCCAGCCGCCGAGATGAGAAATCACTCGACCCTGGCTCTTTAGAATCCCAGGAATACGAACTCGAGTCACACGATTTGTCGTCATGCCACGGGCGGCGTCTTCCATTCGTTGTGATTGGTTCCCGCTGCACCGGGGCAAGACCTTCGAGAACAGGGCTTGAGCCCAATCCTGGCGTTTTTAGAAATCTTGCTTCTTTTTTGTGCATTTTTACCCAGAAAGATCCGTTGGCTTGGGTGAAGAATTGCTTTTGCCTGCCAGCTGACGTCCATCGTTCCGTACAAAAGAGCCTGCGCAAAAGCGAGCTTCCGACCGTGACACCTTGATGAGCCAAATGACGGTCACGTCGGGTTCAGTTCGGAAATCTGAAGTCCCGAGTCCCTTTCAGACCGTTACGTGACCTCGGTCTGTGGTAGTTGGGAGGTGTCTTCCTATGTCAAGTCTTGTTTCGGTTCATTACTTCGGCGCAGGAGACTTGCAGGCCACACTGTGACTAATTGGAGCCATCTGATCAAGCCAGCTCACCGCATCATTTCAACTTTCATCTTTTTCATCTTTTTCACACTACCATCAATGCTTGTCCTTTCTTGTTTGAGAAGATTTTTCTCATCTTCAAAAAAATAAAGAAGGAAATAAAAAGGAAAAGAATAAATCCCTGCCCCTTATTTATATAGTCTTTTTCTTTTCGTTTTTTCTTCCTTGTTTACCGCAACTTTTGGCAATGCTCAATGAATGCCTCGCCTTTTTTGATCAATTTCGCAACTTGGCTGGCGCGCCGCCACGGGATAAAAGGCAGATGAGAAAAAAAATGGGTCCGTCCCCGGTAATCCAAACAACACTAGAAACCTCTCAACATGGTCAACCTCGCATCTCGCCTCTCACCAGTCCGGCCTCCTCTCAGCAGCCATGAAAACACGCGCCTCAAACAGGACTAAGAAACCCCTCGTCCAGACATATTCCTTTTCGGCCTCTTCCTCCCCCTCATCTCCTCCAGCTCCTGCTTCTCCCGACGACAAGACATCCACGCCACCGCCACCAACACCTTCCTCACCCTCAACCTCCAATTTTCAGGGCTCCTCCCAAAATAAGCCGACGCCACGCAAGCCGCGGCGGACGACCAAGGCAAAAGCTTCTTCTTCTTCTTTCTCGGCAGCATCCGCCGCCTTTCCCGGGACATACCTGGACCTCCTCGAGTCCGTCACCAGCGATGCTTCTCTCAGGGGATACGCAGGGCCCTATGACAGGAGCATGCGCGGCCAGACCCTGATCAACATGTGGTTCGGCCCGCGCACGGCTGACATCCGGATCGCGCAGAAGCTTCTGGACCGATGGATCAACTGGACCGTTTTGCCGCCAAAGTATGTGCCCTGCGACGAGGACGTGTGTGACGCCTCGCCGTGGGCGGCGCGGGACTTTTTCGCGCGGCAGGCGGCGTTTGCGAAGCGCAGACAAGAAGCGGCACCATCACCACCGCCGGGGTCAGGGTACACGCTTCTTGTGGACGAGCGTGAGAAACGGCCGTATGAGATGCCTAGACGGGACCTGCGTGTCGTCATGGGCCCGTTTGACGAGCAGAGAGAATACCTGCTTCGTCCGGGTGACGCGCTGGCCGTGTCGCAGGCCTGGGTGCCGTTGGACCAGGGACAGGAGGAGGATGTGGTCCCAGGCGGATGGATCCTGGACGCGGGCGGCATCGTGACGGGCCTGGACTGGTGTCCGGGACGCAGGGGCGGCGTGGCACAGACGCTCGCCCTGGCCGTGGTGCCGCATTCGGATCAGGAGACCTACGACTACGAGGCCGAGCTTGCCAGGCCCGATTTCCAGAAACATGGGACGGTGCAGCTGTGGGCGTTTGAGGGCGACGACGTGTCGCGTCGGGCGGCGCTCTTTCGGCCCTCGACCCAGACGCCCAGGTTGCGCAAGACGCTTTGTCTCGACTGCGGCCGTGCCAGACGGGTCAGGTGGTGTCCGGAGCCGAGCAGAGTGTCTGATGTTGGGTCCCTGAGCCATTCTCTCGCTGTCCTCTGCGGGGATGGTCACGTCTATGTAATTGAGGACGATGACGGGGGAAATGGGTCCTTTGGTAGGTGTACAAGGTCTATTGCTTTATTGCTCTTCTGCTGGATCAGCCTTTTTTTCTGGAAAACGCTGCTGATTGCTGGTTTATTTTTTTTTATTGTAGTTCATGTCACGCAGCCTGCGGTCGTGTTGGCCTTGAACAACGAGGCCAGCGTCAAGGCCACATCCATGGCTTGGGCAACCTTCAATAGGCTCGTCATCGGCTACTCCGACGGCTCTGTTGCATTATGGTCGGTGCAACCCCGCTGCATGCTCTCACGACAGCCCGTCCATCACAGCCTCGTCGTCGACGTCGCCACGGGCTACCCGTCCCACCCGTTTCTCGTGGCCTCGACTCCCGTTGGCGGCACGACCAAGCTGGTCGATCTGACTCGTCCGACGTACGAGACGACCGAGGTGCAGATCAACGCAGTGAGCTGGCAGCCCAACTTGCTGGCCTACAGCGACCATCTCCAGGGCTTCTTCTCCGTCTATCCCTCGGCCAATGCCCTCAACACCATGGTCAGCTTCATGCACCAGCGCTTCTTCCCCATCGTCCGCAGAATCTTCATTGGAGAGAGCTACAACTCCTGTCTGGCCGTCGGCCGCACGCATCCCTTCCTACTCATCGGCACCACCGACGGATCGATGTGGTGCCTGAATCCCCAGGTCGAGCTGTTTCACAGTCGTCGAGAACCGACTGATCGGCTTCGCGTCTTCCAGCACGAGCACCGGTCCAAAGAGCTGTTTGCGCGGGACTCGCCGGCCTCGGAACGCGGCGCGTCGCGCATCGTCCACGGGTTCGCGATCGAGAAGAGCCGTAACCCAAAGGCAGAGATGAGAAGCCAGTCAGCCAAGAAGCAGATGAGGCCCAACAGGTCCGACATGGTGGACACAGGCGAGGCAAATGACGAGGAGGAGGAAGCGGGCGGCCTGATGGACCCAACAAGAGGCATCGTCTACGAACCCCTTTCCAGGGTCACAACCGTGGAGTGGAATCCCAACGAGGGTTTTGGCTGCTGGGCGGCGGCCGCCATGGCGTCTGGTCTGGTTAGAGTCATGGACCTCGGGCTGGACAATGCCCCTGACTGACTGAGGAGACTCGTCGGACACCCGGGCTTTGTCACGTAGACATTTTTCAGACAAAGTCGCACTTGGAGCCACTCAGGCCATGGTGGTGGTCAAAGGCCTTGGCCATGCCGTAGAAATGCGTCGCAGCTGCCATCAGGACAAACAGGTGGAAGATTTGGTGTGAGCTGCCCCAGATATCGAACGATCCTGGGAAACTGCGCTCTGGCCAGCGGATCTACAGGCGGCACGTCAGCAACACACTGACACTCATCGAGCCGCGACTCGAAATCTGGAAGCGAAGAAAGCCCAAGGAGGAAACCACTCACAGCGTACAAGAAGGCGCCGAAAATGTACATGGCACCGTGAGCGATGATCCAGCTAAGGCTCATTCGGTCCTCGAGCTCTCGGTAACCGTAAGTTATGGTCCCGTGCATGACGGGAACGACGCCAGATAATCCCAATCCGATGAACAAGAGCGCTCTGTAAGGGCGCCAACGGGGAGTCCGGAATCGCTCAACCCATGAAACAGTAGCGCATGCAACGCCCAAAAGAGAGATCTGCACCAAAGAAGAAGAAAATTTAGCCACGTCCCACGTCACACGTCCCAACAATATGAATATGGAATGCCACCATGCATCCCCAGCGAGTTGCACGTCAAGAGATGTAGTCGACACTCACCAAATACATGTACACGGCCATCAAGCCTGGTCTGCAAAAGAAGCCATAATACAAAGCAGGCATGTAGCTGCCGACAATCAATGCCACAATGCCCGTATAGTCCAGCTTGTTCCCCCACTTGGCCACATCTTCACTATGGTCCACGAGGGCGTGAAAGGTGGCGCTCATGCCGAGACACAGAATGGCGCCGCCAAAGAAACACGAGAAGACAACAACGTCGGACGACGTGGCGTCGCGGTAGCGCGGGCGAGCGAGGCAGTACACCCACGTCGAGGCAACCATGGCGGCCACGGCCCCGAGCAGATGCGACCAGATGTTGACCGACTCATTGTGCAGGTAGAACAGGGACTGAAAGGCATGGGCGTACGAGGCCCGGATCTGGCGGTACCCGGAATGAATGAAGGCGTTGTCACGGCGCCAGGCGGGCACGTCGTCCCAGAGCAGGGTGAGCTTGGACTCGACCTTGTTCTCGAGCGATTTGACAGTGCTCAGGATGGATGAGGGTCGGCGTTGGCGAAGGGTGCTGCTGTCCGGGGATGCTACGGCCATGGTGGGTGAGGATTGAGGTCGAGATTGAACTGGGCGAATCAGGGCGGCATGGCAGAACGTGGGATGGAAGCGCACCAAACAGATGTTCCTTGGGAAATTTTTTATGAAAAGGGACAAGCTGAGCAATGTGTGCTAGATGATGCCCGAAAATTGTTGGGATTGACATGTGCAATGAAACACGGACCCTGGGAATTTCAACCGGATTTTCGCGTCCTGCGCCACTTTTGTGGGGAGCCACGTGCAGCAAGACATTTACTTTATTGTAAAGGTGCCCATCTATCTCGAAACAAATAAACTTGCCAAATGCCGTCGGAAGCAAGATGGCATTATTATTCCCAAAGTCTCTCCTTGATGAGAGTCGTCTTTGTTCCTTCCTCGGCGGGTCTTCTCATGCCTTTCAAACTTCCAACCTGTGCTCCCCACAGCCGTCTGTCGTCGAGTTGCGCCCAGTGACGCTGCACGTGGATTTGCGCATCGACTTCAATAGTCCTTGAAGTCGGGCTAAATTCGGCTTGTATCTCCTTTCATCATGCAAAATTTTCGCGTCGCAGAGCCCGGGAAACTTGATATGTGAGCCGCAGTGGTGTCCTGATGGCGCCTTGTTCCGATCGCTCAATCAGACATCTCGTTTCTCACGGGCCGTTGCCATATTGCTCACCTGACTTGCCACTTCAACCATACGTGCATTGAAACATGCTGCGGAGAAGTGGCCATCATGTTTCCCGCTTCTCAAGCAGCTCATGTGTTAGTTTCGTGGGCTCCTGGGCATCTACGTAGGCAGCTGCCGATCAAGGTAATCGAGACACGACGCCCTGTCGATGCTGTTCAAAGGGAGTCTGCCACCGGTTCTCGAACGTCGCACCGCCAGTTTTCATGTCTACATTCGCTGCCATCATCAACTCACCAACCAACGAAATACTCGTCATCGTGTGTCTTCGAGAGGACTTGCTCCTGCCGCCGCCTCATAAGGAGCGTCGACGACTGTGTGGAAGATATGCTAAGAGTGTCTGACGTCAAACCACTGTGAGCAGGATGCTTGGAGATGCCTACGTTGCCCGCCCCAACAATATAGCCTTGAGCAGGAGAAGCTGCAGCTGTCTGAGAACTGGGTCTGACTGGTTTCCAGAGCCTCTCGACGACGGCGACAAGATTTTAAACTCAGCCCTCCCTTTCGATTTGATAAAGGAAGAGGACCGTCACTGGAAAATGAAGCGCTCATGACGCTGCGAAAAGAGGCCAAGGGTGCGAGGAAAAGGCAGAAGCTGCCTGCTGTCGGCCCAGAATCTTCAACTAGAAGCGCTTTTTTGCCGGCAGTACAAAGCACATCAGCAGTCGTAGCAGCCGCGCTTAATCTTCGGTGTACTACTAATAGGAAACCAGATCAACTGATTCAAAGCCTTCAAGATTCGTAGTTTCCTCTCGGGGCCCGTCTCGCCGCGTAATTATGTACATTACGGCGTCAATGTCCTCGAATTCGTGACTCGAAATCCAATCTCAACATTGAACTGAAGCCTCAACATTGAATCAATGCCCTGCAGTTACATTCGGTGAATTTTATGGAGGCAACATCTTCAGATCTTCAGCTGCGATTTTTCTTTTCGTTTCCTCTTTTAGACAGAATAGCTGGGTTTTTTTTTTCCGCCGGCAGTTCTTCCAAACGGGCTAGGCCGAAAACAGTCATCCTTACTCCACCCCCCCCCCCCCCCCCTGGTCTGAAAATCTACCTGCCCTCACGACGTACTCCTTTCTGACCGCAACACCATCCGGCGTCACTGACCGACCGCGCGAACGGCCCTAGTTTTCAGCAGAGTCCACTGGTTGACATTTCGCAGTCACATCAAGACATACTATCTCATCATCATGGGTGGCCAGAGCCGAGAAGGTAAGTCTGTCCCCCTTCCTAGCTCCACCGTTGCATCCTCGAAACCAAATGTTGTCGCCCCTCGACGCTGTCCGTACTGACATGGCTTCGTTACTCTTTCTCAAGGTGGAAAGGCAAAGCCTTTGAAGGCCGCCAAGAAGGGCAAGGCCGACCTTGACGAAGATGATTTAGCTCAGCTCGAGAAACGAAAACAAGGTCCGCCTACGGAAGATCCTACCCTCTGAACCGTCGCCTCGGACGATGAATTAACTGTGCCTAACCAATAAACAGAGAAGGCGGAAGAGAAGGCTTTGGCTGCCAAAATCGCTGGCAAAAAGGGCCCGCTCAACACAGGGTCTCAAGGGATCAAGAAGAGCGGCAAGAAGTAAAGCCCGGGTTTGCGCCGGCGCCGACGCCTTTCACGGTTGAATCACGCCATGATGATATGGATATCACGAATTGAACGAGTCCTGTTTTGGTCGCGGGAAGAATCTTTCGATATGCAGAACTTGATTGGGATTCATTGTTGTGTTAAACGCTGCGCTAGGGTCAACATGTGTTGAAGCCGAACGGTCTTCTAGTTTCGTATTCATGCTATGGTGTGTCCTGAGCGGTTAGCATCAAATTGCTCGATTGACTGATTGTGCGTGCGAACACTACCTTTTCAAATCGGCGATTTTCTTCCGGATTTTTCAGCATAGCGATGGCTAGCCTTGCACGTCAATTCTGGCAGCGCCTTCTATTCTTGCTTCCGTCTCTTGTCCTCCTGTCTGTGCTTCTCGTCATATCGGACGGGTCTGAAGCAAATCACATGCTCGTTTTTCTCCCGTCTCCTGGGAGTATTCTGCAATCCCTTCTCGAGTCGACATCTCAGACAAAAGCCATGCCCGCCCAACACGTCCAACTTGGCCTCGTTGTCTGTCCGAGTGGGCTATTCTCATCGTTCAGCTCAATCTCCTTCATTTTGCCACATCTCCAGCATCGAGTACAGACACGAGAGCAGTCTGCGTGAGCTTCTCATCCGCCAATTTCCAGCTTTACATGAGAACCGTGAATATTGTTCCTGCTGCATACGCGGTGCTTCAGCCTCTTACAGTGGAACAACTAACCTACTACGTAAATAAAATGTTGCTGCGAACTTCACTCGAAAAAAGACGCGATGTCACCTCACCTGTCCCATACAAATCTGACTCGCCAGTTCTATGGCAAGATTGCATCATCAAGTCCGAGTCTAGACTCATACAGGCACGCACGCGACTTTGCCATGACCCGAAGGGCAGCCAAGTGTAGGAGACTGGCGATGCTGAAAATTGGCTTCAAGAAATAGCATCGCATCGTCGCTTCTTCGGATACTGAAGCCAGCGCACAGTGAGATCTGCGTCTTCGTTTCAAGCACCAGAAGTTTCGGCAGCAGTCGTTTGCCTCTGTTTGAGCTGTTAGAGTAGGTCGATGTCTCGGTATGCCTGCTGCAATCTATCTAAATTTGAGCCGTTGGCTGATGTAACAGCTTGGAAAAGCACATTGGAAATTTTTCGATTCTGTATTCGATTCTTGGGAATGAGGATGGCTCGTATCTCTATTGCCGATATTTTGCGCCATCTCGACTATTTTTCCACTACTTGAAGCATACCTACTAGGTATTTACAGCAGAGTTGTATTTCATAACTGAGTCCTTACGTAATCAATGATAAGGTACCGGTGATGCGTGAGTGCATCTCCACTTTCCGTGCCTCATACCGACCAACTCCAAGCTTTGCAGCCCTGTATCAGCTCACAACCCCGGCTCATCCTGCCCTGCTCCCTGTCCCTCTTTCTGAAGGCTTGGAGGGCTCATGGCCGCGGGCAAAGTTGTGTTTTCATGCATCTCATCGCACGTCCACGGAGAAGCCAAATGACCTCAGTCTGGACGAGTCAACGCTGATCTGGTTGGACTCTTTTTCTCCTGTTACGCGCTGGTTGATCTGGATCGCATTGCTGACGTTACCTCTGTTTCCTACCTGCCAGGGTCCTCGACAGGATCCAGCAAGCAAATCATGTCATCCAGCTCGGATGAGGGCGAAATTGTTGAGGATGTGAATGGGGACTTGAAGGCAACTTCACTTGCACGCGCTTCAGGGAACGATATTGACCGGCGGGACAGAAACCGAAGTAGGCAGTCGTCTTCGGATCCCGACTCTGCTTCCAGACACAGCGTCTCCTCCCGAAGAAGCCGCTCGCCTCGCGGATACAAGCGCACGCGCGATGAAAGAGACACATATGATCGCAACCGAGACCGGGATTCTAGGCATGTCCGAAGCCGCTACGATGATCCCCGCAGGACTGAGTATCGGAGGTCTCGCGTCACGTACGATGATTTAGATCGGCCGAGTTCATATTCCTCAAGCGGCTACGACAGACGCCACGACAGTGACCGAAGTCATCGAGCCGATCGCTTCCGTGGCGGCGACCGTGAGCGATATTCCCACCAAGACGACGGTCGACATTTTGATCGGCAATCTCAGGTGCGAAGAAGCCCATCTCCGTTCAGTAGGTCAGGGTCGGGCAGGTTTTCGGGAGACAAACAGTACAGTGATCGCGATCCTGTCAAAAGCTTCCCCTACGATGACGACATTCGCCATGGCGTCGCCTCAGGCTACTCGAGAGCAGGGGGGAGATTCCACGGCCGCCGCGACTCCGATGGACCACCAGCCGCATCTGTACCGGATGCCAAGACCGACGATGACGGTGTTGAACACCCCAATGCAGAGGCACAAACGGAGTACGAAGAGCCGCAGCAGATTGACGAGGACGCAGAAATCCAACGCCGTCGCCGACGACGTGAAGAGCTCTTGGCAAAGTCCAGTTCCGCCACTCCCATGCTTCTGCATGCCGTGGGTGCAACTACCGAGAAGATCACTCGAGGCGCATCACCAGTATCATCGCATCAAGATACGCCCCAAAAGTCACCTTTTGAGGGCGAGACCCCTCGGACGCCTCGCTCAGGCACGTTGACCCCTCCACTGTCTTATAACTTTGAAGGTCTTTCGAGGTGCTGATTTGCTAATCCTTTGTCTAACTTTTTTCCATCTTTCTCTGTGATTTAGCTTTTGCTTCGCCACATTCACCGGGGCCATCACCTGCCACATTTGATGTCTTGAATGACGATGATCTTATGAACACCCATGGCGATGGTAAAGGCGACGACGAAGAGGACGGACCTTCGGCTGCAAACTACGATCCCACAGCTGACATGCAGGAGGACGAGCGCAGAGATGAGCTCAGGCACGGCCACACTATTCTACATGGTGAAACGATAGCCGAAACCATTGAGACATCGAACAAGGTCCCCCCGACCGACGACGCCGAGGCGGTTAAGGTTCAAAATGAAAACGATGACGACTTTGACATGTTTGCCGAGGACATCGATGTTGACAAGTACGCCAGCAAGCACACCGAAGCAGTCGAGGTGGCCGATACCGAGGCTCAAGCGACCGAGGCCGATGGCAAAGGTGGGATCCTCGAGGGCGACGACAAGGACGGGTACTACAAGGTTCGAATCGGTGAGGTTCTCAATGGGAAATATCAGATCCAAGCGACTTTGGGGCGAGGCATGTTTTCAGGGGTCGTCCGAGCCGTTGACATTACGACGAGGCAGCTGGTGGCCATCAAGATGATGAGAAACAACGACGCTCTGCGCAAGGGAGGCTACACGGAGATTGCCATTCTGCAGAAGCTCAACGATGCTGACACTGACAACCGCAAACACATTGTCAAGTTTGAGCGCCACTTTGACTACCGGGGCCACTTGTGCATGGCGTTTGAGAATCTGAGCATGAACCTGCGAGAGGTGCTGCGCAAGTTTGGCAACAATGTCGGCATCAACCTGGGGGCTACGAGAACGTATGCCTACCAGATATTTGTTGCTTTGGCTCACATGAGGAAGTGCAGCATCATCCACGCCGATCTCAAACCCGACAACATTCTGGTCAATGAGCAGCGGAACGTGCTCAAGATCTGCGACTTAGGCACGGCAATCGACAGGTCCGATGCAGCGACGGCACACAACCAGATCACGCCGTATCTGGTTAGCCGCTTCTACCGCGCGCCGGAGATTATTCTGGGCATGCCTTACGATTACGGCGTCGACATGTGGTCGATTGGATGTACCCTGTACGAGCTGTACACCGGCAAGATTCTCTTCACTGGCGACAGCAACAACCAGATGATCAAGGCCATCATGGAGATTCGCGGCCGGTTGACGCCCAAGCTCTTTCGACGCGGTCAGCTTGCAGCAGCGCATTTTGACGAGCAGGGCCGGTTTGTGAGCATTGAGCGGGACAAGGTGCTGGGAAAGGTATGTGGTGTTCCGTCTCTTCCGTTTCTTTTCACTCCCATCCTTTTCTTTTTCCCCTTCGCTCCCCCCTGCCCCCCTTTTTTTTTTCCTTGCTTCTTATTTGGATACCCGGCTGTGCATGATTGTATGCAGAAAGGTCGCGTCTCTGACAAGGCGACATTACCTGCCAATTTGCCCCTGAGTTCTTGCATTTGTGTTTGCCTATTCATATGTGGGGACGCGTGAAGCGTGCGGTTGGTGTTGATGATTGATGGCGCCTGTCGACGTCGCAAGCGCCTAGAGGTTCCGGAGAGAAACATCGGCACCTCGCATTCGAGAGCGTGGGCTCTCGCACCCATGCTCATTACGGCGCCAAATGAGGGGGAAAAGTGACCGGGGTGAGGGAGAAGGGGGGCGGCGGGTGGCGGGTGGCCAAAAGATGTCGGGAACTGTGGTCGGGAACTGCGGTCGCATTTGAGGTTGCAGCTGCGGCCCGTCCCAATTCACACCCGCATGGCAGCCAGTGCTTGTCACGATGGACGGCCGCAGAACAGGCCGGCGCCAAAAGCTTGGCCAGCCTGAGCCTACACAATTTGATCTGCTGAGACCATGCGTGAATGAGAAGACAAAGTTACTGACAGGCCTCATCATGTACAGACGGCAGTAAGGACACTGACGGTGGTCAAGCCGACTCGCGACCTGCGAACCCGCCTTCACGCGGCTTCTACGGGGATGAATGATGCCGAGGCAAGGCATCTGAACCACTTTATCGATCTACTGGAGCAATGTTTGGCGCTGAACCCTGACAGGCGCATCACGCCCGGCGAGGCGTTGAAGCATCCGTTTTTCACGTCCAAGAGCACGGGCGCCACTACGACAAAGCGACGTTGAGAAAGAAAGGAAGGGGGTTGGGTGAGACGGCTCGATGACTGGCGTGCTGACGTGGCCCTTGGGATGGGGAAGGGGGGGAGGACAAGAGGCTCGAAGCATACATGTGTACATACATATGTACATGTGTGTGTGTGTGTGTGTGTGTGTGTGTGTGAATGAGGAGGCGATGCATTGGGGGGTTGCACGATGCGGAGAAATGAAGGTGTTGCAACACACAGGACGGCTCAAGATCAATGTCGTGTAACTCGAGGCCAATGTTTGTAAGCTCTTTAAAAAAAAAAAAAAACAAGACAAAACTTTTCAGCTCGTATCAACAAGGCTTTTGACACGGAAGAGCATCAAATCAAATGGGTGTATTGATGCCTCCACGATGAAATATTCCATCTCGGGATTGCATGTGATTCGGCGACCACCAGAAAGAGCTTTGAATAAAGGATTTTCTTATTCATTCCTATTGATTTCGTTTATCTCGAGTAAATTTATTCCAGCAAAAAGAAGTTATTCATCCACGCATCTCGCTGCATCCACTACACCCACTCGAGGAGGAGGAGCAGGAGGAGGGTAGCAAAACGGCCCATCCGCGTCACACGACGTACGTAACCCAATCCTTTTTCTCTGCATGCATGCCTGCATGTATCCGTGGCGGCAAGTTTGTGGCGATGCCACGCGGTGTGTCTGGTGGTTTTGGTGGGTTTCTGGTTTTTTCCCTTTTCATGGTGCGAGTGTTTTTTTTTATGGTACGGACGATTTTTGTCTAGGTGCGTGGGCTTGTTGCTGGGCTTTTTTGTATGGCTGCGCGTATGTACTTACTGTTCATGTGTGTATATACATGTATATGTATATGTACATGTGTATGTTTACGTCTGGATGGGACTCGTGAGGTTGTGCGAAATAGCGGGTGATGAGGATGGGAATTGGGGGCGGTTTGGTGATTGATGGGAATGAATGCTGCGTCGGGACATGCATACCTGTATGTACAGTGCCCAATACACGCGTACAAGTCTGCGTATGTCTGCATATCGTCTGAATAGCGGCTTTCATACACCACTGTACATAAATCATCTGCAGGTAGGCATCCGACTGCACGCATTCCCATGTACCTCGGGAAGCTTTGCAAAGTCGAAATGCGCCTCTCTGCGCGATGAAACCCTCATGATGGCATCATGATGAAGTCCATCGGCATATCGACGATCAAGTCATGTCGTGTGCACCGACGAAACAAAGTTTTATCGTGGAATACTCAGCATGCGACAACACGTAAAGTCATGTGCATGCACTGCATCGGGCCCCGTTTATCTCAAAGCCAACCGTTTAAATCTGTGGAGAAGTTGATCCGCGTTTCATTATTTTTCTTTTGCATAGGAGGTAAATGTGCGACGCAGATCAAGTCGCCGTACGTGTAAATAAATGATGTCAGAGTTGCGTAGATGACAGTAACATGACATTTTTCCCCAGATATTATTTATTTCCTTTGTAGGTTCAGCGACGGCGTCATCTTTAGAATCGCAATACCCTATACCCCGCACGTCACGACGTCACGACAAAGAAAGGCCATGCATTATTCCTCGCCACCAAACCCTCCTCACCAGAGACGACTCAAGTCGCGGACGTTTCAAGCTTCCTTTCCGCACACGCTTTCCTCACATAAAGTGGCTGCTGCCTGGACTTGCCGAACCCTCAATCCAGTCACAGTTGCTCGCTCCATGATAATTTTACCCGAGCTCCGCGGACGGGGGGCGGGGGCGGACTGATGTCATTTTGTTTGTGTTTGAAACGGGGGGTCGGACGTCGGGAGTTTTTGTGAGGGAGGCGCAGCAAATGACGTGCAACTCGGAGTGTATCTCCTGCCGAGGGAATGGCTTTGGAGCGTGTACGTGTGTGTACTATATGTGAGTGAATACGTGGGCGTCTGTGCAGAAACGGATGACTTTTTATTTGCTTTTTTATTTTTTTTCGGAACGAGGTGCCATGCAGACACGGCTTTGCGTGGACGTTTACATAATGTACTTGGTGCGAACCAACTTTTGCGAGCAATCATGACGTAGACGTGTGTGCAGCAGCACTCCATAATCATCAATGAGTTGCAAATAAGAAAATAATCAGTCAAGAAGCGCAAAAGAAGAAAACTCGAAACACATAGAACAGTCAAGAAAGCGCAGCACAGTATCGGCATCGACTACGTAACGCTGCTCTCATCATCCCAGCCCGAAGCACCAACACAAAAAGAAACGTGACCTGAATGAAAGAAGCAAAAAAAAAAAAAAAAAAAAAATAACAGCAGTGGTCTGACCGCAGAGACAAAGCACCCCAACCGAGCGCCCTCTTGATTGTCTCTGTTTGTGTACGTACAGGTGTACGTACGAATATACGTACGCATTTGACATTTGGTCTAAAATGGCATGGACTTGCTCGCTCCGATTCGTCGCGACAACGAAAGCACATGTACACATTATCTACCTCTACATGACTAGGTAGGTTAGATTCCCGAGGTAGGCTTCGGGTTTTCCGTTCCCATTCCGGTGCACACGGGAATAGTACACAAAATGGGAGGAATTCGGAACAAATCAGCGAGTCGGATGTACGCCGGCCTAAATTTCCTTCCTTTTTTCCAATATTCTTACGCCGTATATATTTCCTTTTCTTGTACTTTTCTTCTCTTATCAGACTCTTTTTTTTGGGGGGGGTAAATTCTTCCTTTTTCCTCATCTTACCTGACTGTTCTGTTTTTTTATTTATTTATTTTTCTCCTTATTAGCACTCAATTGATCGACATTTTTCTCCCCGCAACATTTTCATGCCCGGTTCTCCAACTTTCGCTTTTGCTGATTGGGCCTGGCCCTTTCCATTGCTACGTACTTCAAAAACGACGCCCCCCGCACGACAAGACCAATCACGACGGGGCGGAAAGCCTTCTTTTTCTCCTTCGATTGATTTATTGTATTTTTTTCCCATGCAAGCTCGCCCCTATAAGCGGGCAACGTGCGCTGATTGGATTGCCTATCCATCTACAGACAGTACGCACAGTACAGTGCGTGCGCACTTAAAAATACAGTATGTAGTAGAATGTATATTTCTTGGGCGTCATCCAGTCGTCTCCGAAACATATGTATGTATGTATGTACCTACTGTAGACTGTCAAACCCGCAGTGCGGCTCTCATACAAATGCAAGAGTACTATGCACTGTACATATTGCTACTAGGTAAGTAGGTAGGTAGGCAGGTACCTACCCAGTATGAAGTGGGCGACTGGCTCAGGGCGGCCGAGTCCTCACAGTACAGTACAGACGTACAGCAGACCCAGGTATTTCCGAGTTTCAACATAATGAACCCCATCTAAAAAAAAAAAGACCTCGGAATCAGCACGTAAATCAACAAGACTGACTGACTCCCTCCCTGCCCCTCCCAAAATGACTCACTTGTCACCCCCCCCTCCCAGTGGAGACTAGGCCCACAAAAAAAGAAGAAGGGAGAAATGCATGCCCCAAAGCCTTCATCTCGAACCCATCATGGAATCAGACTACGTGCCGCCCGGGAAAAAAAAAGACAGTGACGAGGCTCCCTCGTTTTTCTTCTAACCCTTTCATTCCATCAAGTCCGCGCCACGCCACGGAAATACGTCGCCACCGTGGGGGCAAGTACATACTTGCAATACCTATATACATACATACATACCTAGTACGTACATACATACATACGTACATACGTACATACGTACATAAGTAGTATGTATGTAAGTGAGAAAGTTGCCCGCTTAGTGCGGTTTTGCATGAAGATCCCAGGGTCTGGAACACCAAAACCTCGCCCTCGTCTTCGGCCGGCAAAAATGCATGTATGCTGCATGAATTTTACTACCCC
>JMQE01001418.1:0-21332 GCA_000731825.1 Hypocrella siamensis | reverse complement strand
CCCCCCTCATACACCACCCGCTTTGCCTTGCCTTTTCTTTTTTTTTTTTGTCTTCTTTCTTCTTCCGTTATCCCGTTTGTTCTAACCCTTGTCCTCCGCTCCGGTATGCAAAGGAAGAGGATCCCAGGTTGGACGCTAGCATTGCTACAAAGCGCTCGCTTCGGCTGGGCTGGTTCAAGTGGTCTTGCTTGGCATTCAACCTTGTCGACACGGACACCCCAAGCAAGTTTGGCGAGATGAGAAAAGGACTACGTACGGATCATACGGTACTCGTCGCGGTCCCGACTCGACTCCCAACTCCGCCAATAGTCACGTTGCTTGCAAATTTTCATTCAGTACCCCGTGCACACACTCCCGTAACGCACACACTCCCGAGCTCCGTACCGCCGCGGCCAAGGCCCTCGCAAACGGAGCAGAGCGCCATGGCAATACCCGACGTTTCCGCTGACTGGACAGTACCGAGCATGAACATACAGTACGTGCATACGTACCGTACCGACTCTGCCTTCTAACCCCCTTCTTCCCATTCCATGTCTCGAACCACAAATGAAACCACAATCCCAGGCAAGCGGGTTTGGCGGGGATTTGATTGGGATTTGGAAATTGGTATTGAGGGGCGTGTCGTGTCGTGAAGTAGTACAGTAGGAACGGATCATTCATCTCCTACTACCTACATACATATGTACATCATACATACATACATACATACATACATACATACATACATACATACATACATACATACGTACCCGATACTGGACTCCTGCTTTCTCTCCCCCTCTCGAGTACGGACAATTCCTGCTCCGTGCTGTCCCAGGTAGGCATGTACAGTGTCGATAGCCCCAAGGAGCTCCGACCGTTGTGCTTGGGTGCTATTTGGACGTCGTCTTTGTGGTCACGACCGTACGAGAATCAAGCCCTCCCCACGTTTCAGATGCGTCGCAAGTCTCCGTCTGCGTCCCATTGCGTTGCAGTGGAGCAGCCGTCTTCCCTCTGATCCGTACCCAGTGCTGTACCGAGTACGTATAATATACGTATTCATAATTGAATGTACATGTAGCTATATACGTGGTACACCATCTTGGCGAGAATCCGGCTCACCGTTGACGCGTCACTGGTGCAGGTGTGGCCATCAACCAAGCTGATTGATTACCTTCTTGGGCAAGCTTCTAGAACAGTCCTCCACGGAGACGCTCCGACTCCAAGACCGCGACCGATGCCACGGCAAAACCAGCCTTTTTTACCTTCACGCGGCATTATTTTTGCCTGATACCACCTACAGATTTTCCCGCCGAGACCAAGGCAAAAAAGCAATGCTAGCATGCCCGTGTCTAATGTGCGTACCCAGTTTCAGCTGCTGCTGTACTACGCGCTGTCCGTGTAGGTACAGTGACAAGTACGTTCATTCCTACCATACAAGCTTTGTGTTGGGATTCCGGGTTGGCGTGGGGCTTTGCCATGAGACGACCAAAGCCCACCGAGCCAAGGTGAGAGCCATGACGAAGGCAGAAAAAAAAACCAAAAAAAAACCCCCTCGAGACGACACGTGAGCCAACCGGACGAGATGGACCCTGACTTCCCTTCAGTGAGGCAATGCCAATCTTGCCCCTGACTTTCCTCGGAAAGCTTTGCCAGCGCACATATTTGTGCATCGCTGGTCGCGGAAGTGAAATCGATTCGGCGGGCCGTTGAAAGGTTGGCAAATCCAGGGTGTGTGTACATACAGTAGTAGTATGACAAGGCGGCCAAGGCGGCCAAAAAAACATCTGTCAGGATACTATACAAACCCACCTCTCTCTACTAGGTACCTACAGTATCATTTATCTACTATGTACCTACCTCTACTAGGTACTAGGTACTTACAAAGTAGATGTTTTTGGCCGCCAAAAGGTATGAGCAGTGTGGTCTGGCGGCCAAAAACCTTTGTCATAATACTGTACATATGTACATTTGTACTGGGCGGAATGCTTCAAAATCTCATGCACTTTTTCCGTACCGTGTCTTCTCCCTTCTCCCTCTTTTCTCTGTCTTTGAGTCTCCTATTCCTGCTCGCCGAGTCTTGTGCGTTTCAGAGCCTCATGCGAGCCCTTTGACTTCTCGCCAAGGAGCACATGGAGCCGATGCAAGGTGACCTCACCATATCGGGTCCTGGCTTATATGTCGTCGGGGGGCTCGACTTATACATTTGCAGTCGACGTGTCTGATGCCTGTCCGGGGGCGGTGCCGCAGATGCACAAATAGGCCATCGCTGCTTTCCTGATTGGACATGCACAATTGGCTATGCAAGCAAGGACCTCTTAAATAAGATCGTCATCTCCGTCCGCCTAACGTCGTATCATCGGTCTCCTTACCCAGGGGTTTGCAGTCTGCCACCAGCGACGAATAGGGGCGGCGATTGGCGCTGAGATGGGGCGTTCGGTCTATTGCAAAATTGGTTCCTGGCCGCGTCGAAAAAAGCACCTTGGCCGTCCACAGACAAATGGAGCGTGCCCGCCCATTTTCACGATTCATGTCGTGCACATCGGTGTATCTTTACTTCTTGACACGCAAGCGCGTGTGAGACTTGCGGCGAACTCACAAGGCAGACAAGCGGGTAGCGTTGTTCATATCTGGAATCTCGGGGATGGCGTTTTGGCAGCCACTTATTCTGCACGACCTTCTGTGGCCACCTTGTACTTCTCAGATGGAGGCGCTGCCGGCGGGGCCAGCAGAGTGCACAGGATGATGGTCTCTTTCTCTTTTTTCTTTTTCGGTAAATCTTCGAAGGTGGTGTTTATCCTTGGTAAAGAAAGATGAGCATCTCGCCCAGTCTAGGCGCTTGCAGCGGACGGGGAACCAGATTTCGTCTCTTTACCCATGTCCTCTCGGACACAGCCGCCCTTGATACATGTGAGCATGCAGTTGGCATTGATCGCACCTAATCCGTACGACGATATGCCACCAACGCGGTTGTCCCACCAGTTCCAGGGGTCACTCGTCGGCCAGCCAATTATTCAAAGGTGTGCTCTGGCCGCCCTGCATCAATGGACCGCATCTTTCAATTTCCCATCAAGTTCCATGAAGGCATTGATTTTGACGTTGCTGTCTCAAATGGCAATGTTTCAGGGCTGGGACAGAATGAGCAGAGGGGTTTGTGATGGCAATCGTTCCATGCTCTGTTAAAAAAAAAAGAAAAAAAAACTGCGGCAAGGTAGGCGAGATGATTTTGTCCGGATGAAATCGAAGACGTTGGTACAATAAAAGTGAAAGTGGTATCGCTTGTAATGACCGGGTTCCAGTATCCGCCTCTAAAAGTCGGCGTGACGAGACAGGCAATCGCTGCCCGTAACATCACCAAAGACGGCTGAATATTTCTTGGCATGGCCCCGTTCGAGGTTTGTACGTAGTAGGCATACTCCGTACTCCGTTCTCCGTACACATGGGCTGTATCACTCCCCTGTCAAAAGTCACCATGCTTTTCTCCCCCACCGCGATGAAATTTTCTGATATTTCTTCGTTGTTTGTATGGCCCTTCGATCCAGACTATGGTGGCCTGTCAGTAGAAAGAAGGTACGCAGTTGGCTTGCACAAACTGATGCAGCATAAAACCCAATCTCATTTCCGGTTTTTATTTTTTAAAGCAAAGACATGGACAATTTCAGGTGGAGGAGGAGGTGATGATGACATACTCCATCAAGCTGGCCCCCCCCTTAGTCTCGCTGGGCCTATTGTGAAAGCTAGAGCCTCTGCTTTGATTGGCTGACGCCGGCTAGCTCGTCTGATTCGCATGATAAATTAGACGTCGCTCTCTCGTGCCAAAGCGCGTCTGTGGACGCTGATTGGTCGTGAGGATTAAGAGTGCAAACCAAACATCATTTTTTGGCGCGAGACAGAAGTTCGGCGTCGAGGAGCTTGTATTGTACGCAGTGTACGCAGCTGCAGACTGTTGGTCCCCACATAGGACGTCGCAGGGTATTGAAAAGAAGATGGTACAGTACTCGTCGATGTACAGGCTCATCAGAGTTTCCCGTCTGAAGTCATGGCTCATCGTGAACACGACCGAGGCTCCTCGCCGGTCAATTTTGGAACTGAGGCCCATGAGTGTCTGGGACCCTCGACGTTGTGGCGGGCTAGCTAGCCGGTTTGTCGCGGATCGGAGCGTTCAACGTACAGTAGGTACATATGTATACACAATGTACAATATGCACGTATAAATAAATACAAGCCCAGCAAGCAACTAATTGATGAGGGCGGGGGTGGGCCGTTGCTCTCGAATGAACCACCTAAGTCGGGCGCAGGGAAGAAGCAGGCACCGGTTTTTGTCCTTGGTTGTGGTGCTTCGTCGTGCGTGCAGTGTGCTGGTGAGATGATGGTCAAAAAATCGGAAAGAGGCATTTCTGGTGTAACGGAGTCGGTGCCACGAGCGCAAAGCCAGCGACTGCGGGCTGCGGTGCGGTAGGCAATCTAGGCTTCCGGAGTCCAACCAGCGCACCTGCCCATAAATACATAACGATCCCGTCCACGAGGGGACTTTTTTATACACAGGAGAGGTTGCGAACGGCCCCGCATCAGGAAGGTGGTCCCTCCTCAGTGTTTGCTTCATCCGCGCCTTGTATCCGCGCTGCCTCGTTTGCGTGCCAACAAAGCGCCGCCCTCGATTTCTATGAATATCATTGCTCACGGGTCCGGTAGAGGCGAGTCTACGGATGGCCCCCGCCTGGGTATCTATCATGTTGGTTCCGTGTCACGCTCTGCCCTTGCAGTGTCTCGCGCAGCAGCAGCTTCGAACAGATGGCAATCGTGTGTATCAAGCAGATTGAGAGGATTTGCACAGAGCACTTGTCGACTTCATGACAACACCTGCTTTGATAAGAAAGGATGGAGGCTTATCGCAACCCAGCAGCTGGTTGGTTCTCCGTTATTTGCCGGGCAGGTCCGCGGACGAATCTTTTTTTTTTCTCGGTTTCTTCTCAACCCTTCAACCTCCACCTCCCCCTGCCGCCCGGGGAATGGGGCATGAGCCGCTTCCTGACCATGGCAGAGGCAAAAGCTGACTGAGCACTCCCTTTGTCATACCTGTAGCACTGTCCCTCAATTTCCAAAAAGTCGTGATTTGTCTCCGTGAATGAGGGCTCATGCAGAACGGCATGGGAGCCAAACTTTTGACCTTTAGTTTGTTCAGCAGCGAATGCGGGGTTTAAAGGTGCGTGGTGCTAAATCCGTCTACAGTGCACTTACAGGTACTAGCTCTGTCGCTAGCTTAGATCTAAGAAATCAAGCAGAGTTCGCTTTTGGGATAGTTTGGGATAGGTATAAGGCACCTAGGGATTGGTGCATGACAATTATGCCCCATTACGTGTCTGGGTGTCCAAGGATGAACGCCGAACAGATGCGAGGGAGTGACCGCCGCGAGCCGAGCTTCGTCGTCGGGCAGTCACTTTCCGATGCATGCCGTGTCGTGTCGTGTCGTGTCGTGTATTGTGTGTGTGTGTGTGTGTGTGTGTGTGTGTGTGTGTGTACGTGTACGGGATATTGTGTAAGCAAAAGCACGCCGTCGAGGGCAATGCACCTACATGCACCGCGTCCGTCAGGAACAAGCCGATTTGAAACCTCTGCACGAGCACAAATGCATAAGCACAAGCACAAGCACGGGCACGAGCACATGCTCGTTGGTCGATGAGCGGCGCGGCACAAATAAAGAATCTGGCTATTTTGGGGACTGCATATGTTACAGTTCGGCTATGACGAGCGATGCTTTCTCATTGGGACTCAATGTTGGCCGACGGGCAAAACCTCAATACAGGACACTGGGCAGCCTATTCATCTTGGCTGTCCATTGCTGTGGTGCTCCCCCTTGACAGCCAATTTTCTACCCTCTTTGATTTTTACCCTCTTTTATCAATACCCCCCCCTCTCGCTCTTTTCCTCCCTCTCTTCCTTCGCCTTGGAACCCCTGTCCATTTCTGTTCAATAGCCCAATGGGTCCACGACGACGAGGCTTGCTGCGTTAGTCAGTAGGTACGCGGGCAGGTAGGTACATAGCCACTGACCACTGACTCTATGCATGTGTGTACATACAGTGTACTGTATGTTCCTACACCTCTCAACTTTGGTGCTACGTATGCACCATCGAATGAAGCGCCTGAAAAGGCTCTCTGCTGCAACTTTGCCCCGACCACGTTGCGTGCGCTACTGCTCTACTTCATTGATGCACCAACGGGAGGGCCGTCTGTCCCCTTTTCTTTTTTTCTCTTCTTCTTCTGAAAAAAATAAAATAAAATGAAATTAGACTTGCTAAAGTAAGAACATCTCGACGAGATTCCCTTGGCTCGGTCCATGTTGATTTGAATCTGCAACGTCAATTCCCGTCTGGAATCCTTGACATGATACGGAGTACCAAAGCGGGAATTGCTGGGTCACAGGGGGAGAAAAGAAGCACAAAATACAATGCAAGACCGCCAGGGTGCCGAGACAGCCCAGCGCAGCATTAATATCGCCAATTGCTGCCGGCGATCGAACCACCAAACCACCGATCTCATTCCTCCTCAGACTTTTCTAGTGCGCCAAATGCCAATTGAAGTTTGCAGGATTCAATCAAGCGAGCGGGCCTTTTGATTAATGGATTCAGCGGTCGGATCGGCAGTTCAATGTGTCTGTACTGACGGGACTGACCTACGACGCATGCATTCACGGATTACAGGACGTGCTGTCAAGCACATGGCATGTACAGTACTCCGTGCACTGAGTGCGTGGGTGTGATTAACGGCATCCATACCTATCCACCAGTTAGTTAGTTCACGATACACCACAGCGTCAATGACCATACGTTTCTCGGCATTGATGACTTTGTACATGTATGAGGTCCCAGCAACAAAAGTTGGTGAAAATAAAGTATTGAAAATACCTGCAGTGGCTACAGCATCTGGAAAGGTGGAAAAGTCGCCCAATCACATGGTCCGCTCAATGCGTGCGTGGTGTTGGACCGGGTGAAGCCCCTACATATGTACATACATATGTATGTGCACATTGCAAGTACGTACATGATGGATAAATGGTGTATGCAAAGCATAAGGCTCATCAATACTCTGGACCGAAGCAGAGCACAATGCAAACGCACGCGCGCGTGAGATCGCGCACGCGCACGAGAAAGTTTGAAAAAATTGCTGCTGTGACGCGGATCGGGTGTAGGCGTCGTGATGCTCCAATGCACATGCACGCCGCCCCCCGCCCCCGGGGATCCATTTAAACCCCGTCCAGCAGCAACGAGCCAGCGACAGGCCAGCAACAAGCCAGCAACAAGCCAGCGACAGGGGACCCAGGCCCCAGGTCCAAAGGCCCAAGGCCCAGGGTCCAGGGTCAGCAAACCCAGACGCGATCGCGAAAAGCTCTTTACTGTTGTACCTAGCGGACCTTGAGACATCCTTGCGGGCCCCGGTTGATCCTCGGACCTATTGGAGAGGTACTTTCAGCAGGTGCAATCCAAGGGCACAAAACTCGTCCAGTGCCCCCTCGTAACAACTTGTTTGTTTGCCTGGCCAACTCAACCCGCTTCGTTGCGCGCGTGAGCCTTCCTTTGAGAGTCCGACAGCTCGCTCATTGGTCCCACCCAAGCATCGGATTTTTGTCTCATCTCTACTTGCCTAGTGCCCTCCCACGGTCATCTGTAAGCCTTTTCTCCTCCACCATCTGTCCCTTCCCTTCCCTTCGACCTGACTCTCCCCGTGTCAATTGACCACATTCCTCATACCAGCCATACCAGACGAGGAGACCAGATCAGGGCACAGTGAGGGATGCTAGTGGCCAAGCTTCTCGCGTCGTCTGGATCGCAGAATCACAATTCTGCAGCGCATCTCCTTCGTTGCTAACGAAGCGTGTCGATATTTCAGAGCCCTGTCCTGCCGTATCCGCTTTAAAGCAGCCCTTCGGGCATTCCCTTTTCTTCTTCACCACGAACCTTTCGAGCCTATGGTTCCGAACTTTTTACCGACCACAGTCACTCTTTTCCATTAGTTCTTCAACACACTCCTTTAATACTCTATCTAATATCCTAATTTCTGGCCCGCGGTGCACTCATCGACGCCGCCTAACCACACTCTTTATTGAATCACTTTCGACCTGAAAATTCCTGGGGAATTTGATTACAGTCTCTCTCCTCGACTTGTAAACGAGCAGCGGTTCGAGGCCTTTATAATATTGCAACGTCTTTCAATCCGAGGCACAGTCATCGTGGGGTGACTTTCACCGTTGATCAACACCAACAGCCGACTTCTGTTCCGTCTCCAACACCACCATCATGGTTTCCCATACTGATGAGACGTTCTACGTCGACTTGGAGTCATTTCCCGCACGCATGGACCCCCTTGCAGCTGCAAGAATGATTGCACGGAACAGGCAGGACATCATTGCCGGTGAGCTGTCCCGACTCGCAGGCGACGAATATCTCGAGGACATCATGCAGCACATGAGGATAATGGAGGTATGCTACTTCGTCTATTTATGCTCTAAGCTCAGCTCAGCTCCTGCGATGGTTCTTGTTTGGGAGACTGACCTGATGGCAGGACGAGACGCTTCCCGATGCAAGCCTCATCGACATGCAACGTGAGATCCAGTGGTTTATGCGGCCGTATCTGATTGACTTCCTGGTCGAAGCTCATGCAGCATTCGCGCTCCTGCCCGAGACGCTCTTCCTCACCGTCAATCTCTTGGACCGCTACTGCTCAAGACGTGTCGTTTACAAACAGCATTATCAGCTCGTCGGGTGTGCCGCGCTCCTGATTGCTGCCAAGTACGGCGACAAGAAGGATCGGGTTCCCCATATTCACGAACTCAACAGCATGTGCTGCGGACTTTACGACGCTGGCATGTTCACCCAAATGGAGATGCACGTCCTCAACACGTTGGAATGGACCGTTGGTCACCCAACGGTTGATTTCTTCTCGCAGCTGATGGTAACGGAAGAGCACGATGATCAGGTCGTCGAGCAGATGGCAGGCTACCTCAGCGAGATTGCATTATACCACCGAGAATTCGTTTCAACGAAGCCGTCGACCATGGCGCGGTCATCATTGGCCCTGGCACGAGCGATCCTCGGACGTCCGGACGCCAACGACGGAGAATGGGACCACACTGAAAATGTCACCTTACTTACGCTTTCTCAACGTCTCGGGCAGCCTTCTCCGACGCTTGCTCGCAAATACTCAACGCCTCACATGTCTGGAGTGGCGCAGAAGCTGGCCGATTTTATGGCCGAGCAGGCGGCCATTGCTGCCCGTCGTGCAGCCCCACTGCCGCCGACGAAAGCCTCGTCGAAACCAGGCGACATATACAGCACTCCTCAAAAGGGACACGGCACAATGGTGGGCTTTGAAGGGTACTTGACACCTCCTGTCACGCCTGATGGCGCCTGCTTCGGAAGCGGACGGATTAAATAGAAAAAAAGGCTCCATTTCAACTTGCCCCCAACTGCTGTCATTTTCGAGAAAACACAGTCCCACACAAAATCGTTGCCATGTTGGTATCATTCGCGCCATCAATGTCTGATGCCACCACTCTTGGTCTTCCGTATCCGGTTTGACAGGACCCAAAAAAAAAAAAAAAGAAAACAAGAAAACAACCATGATAAATGACAAGGCCTTATTCTGTCTGCTCTGGCGCTCTCGCAACCGTATATATCCTGCACCTCATCTTCTCCGACGAGTGCACCTTCAGCAATGGTTGACGGGTCTCTACACAAAAAGCAGCATGGCAATCAGAGGCATTATCGTCGCCAACACCATTGGGGCGTTGAACGCGGCTCCATTGTCATCGCCCTTTCCATTCTTGCCCTTACCGTTCCCACTGTTGCCGCCACTTCCCGTGTTATTGGAGTTGACGCTGCCAGTGTTGGCGGTATTCTTGCCAGCCACATTGAACTCATCATCCTTTACAGGATTGACCTTGATGTCCTTGATCTCGTTGCCCTCGGAGTCCTTGACGATCGCCTTGACGTTGTAGTTGGAGATCTGGACAATTTTGCCGACGGGCTTGGGATTGATGCCGCTGCTGATGAGCTTCTGGACATCGGCTGGCGGCGGCGGGGCGGTGAAGTTGGTGTCGAAGCCCTTTTGTGTGATGAGGGAACTTGCACACTTGGGGGCAGTTACTTTTCTGCTCCCCACCTTCTGGGCTTGAATCTTGGCCCAGTCCACCGTGGCCCAAGCAGCCTTGAGACGGTTATAGTCCCCGAGGACCATGAGCTGGTTGTCCTTGATCTCGACAAGCCCATACCCATTGTCTTCCTGCGTCCATTCGTAGACGATACCGCCCGAGAATACGGGAGTCATTTTGTCGCTGTACATGGCACGCGTCTCGTTCCAGTAGCGAGGGACCGGCTTTATACAACCGTACTCGCTGAAGAAGACGGGGACGGAAGAGGAGGCGAACTTTTCCGTCAATTCCTTATAGGTGGAGCTTTCAAAGGTGGCTTCGGTTCCGCACCAACTATACGAGTTCAAGGCAAAGGCATCGGCACGTGTCATATCGTCAGACTTTCCATCGCTGCACTGCAAATAGTTCCATGTGTCCCAAAGAACATCTCGAACGTCAGCGGCCGAGTATCCAACGGGAATGTGCCGCTTAATGTTGTTCTTGATGTAGTTCTTCAAGTCCCGCGTGACTGCGCGGATGTACTGAGGGACAAATTGCGCCGTGGCAACGTTGTTGATGATCTCATTCCCCGAGAAGAAGAGTAGAGTGTTTGGATAGTTGCTGAAAGCCTCGACAACGGCAAACGTGTGGTTGAGATACGCCGCGTAGTAAGTCTCCCATGGCTTGGCAGAGTCCAGAGCTTCGCCCACGAGAGGTGAATTCACATCGATGATCATGTACATGCCAGCCTTGAGTTCGCAGAGCCGCAAAGAACGACCGAGTTTCAGCCTGGAAAGAGGGCGACAGTAACGGCTGGGGTTTGGGGGAAAACTTACGGCATTGAAAATGCTGGCGCACTCGTCGTGGTTGAGATCAGGGTTCAGGTTGTACACGCGAATTGCGTTGACGCCCATGATCTGCATGAGGGCGGCATCACGCAGACAGGCCTCCGGCTGGCTCAGAGGATCAGGTTTTGACTTGCTAAAGCCAGAGCTGCCGCCAGGTTGATAGGCGACGCCGACGATTTGGAATTTATCCCCAGTCTTGGGGTTATAGAATTCATTACCCTTGACGTCAAGGGGAGGGACGGCAGAGGCGAGCGAGGCGGCAAGCGCCACGAGGGCAGATTGGATCTGGATTTCTCAGCTCAACGGTCAGTAAGTCCTCTGCGCAGGGCTCTCGGCCGCCATGGCCAATCCTGGTCTGCTGGGGAGCCGGTGTTCCGACTCACACGCATGGTCTACAGTGGCCTGCTGAAGATGCTGAAAGGCAAACCGGGATAGGATACAGCAGGATTGGGCTTTGAGACAAGTAGAAGAAAAAAACATGAAAAACTAAAGAAATAAAGGCAAGCAGCGAGAGAAATCGTAGCGAGGAATATGGCCGGAAGCGAGGTCTCGTGAAAAAAAAAAGCCGAGTTCAAGGAGAGGACGCCTGCTCGAGAGGCAAGAGCAATCACGTTTGATGGGGACGGAGGAAAAAGTCAGGAACGAGTGGGCGATGATGGGAAGGACATGTCCTCGGCCACCAGCACAGAAATCGAAACATGGTGGATGACTGACTGACTCCCGATAGCGCTTGCCTGGCCTGTGAGCTGGGGCAGTACGCAACAAAGTCGACTCTGTCTTGTGCTCCCGAGTCCATGGCCAAGAATTTCATGATCCTTAATTTAAGGTCGTCCGCAATCTACCTGTCACACGGCAGGATCCACTGGATTTGCCCAAGCCAGGTCCTGACAGGTCAAGCCCACAACCGGACGTACTGAAAACTCGGTTTCATGCTCTTTCCCACTTTCTTTCCCTTTTGCGTCGCGCTGAATAGGACGGCCGAGTCTCAGCAAGCAAGGCGAAATTCGTGCGCCGCTCTTCAGAGAGATGTGTGACCCGATATCGCCTGCAACGGCCCGCAGCGGGCGACGAATGGCGCTTCGAATCCTCTCTTTGACATGCGAGAGGCGGCGAACTAATGAAGAGATACGAATCATGACAGTGATTGCCACCAGGGACACTGATTCATTCACCTGCCAGATGTGACATGGGCTTGCAGACGGACGGGGCCTCTTCGGGCTACACTGACGAGGGTCGCGCCGTTTGTCCGAACCTCCACTACTTGGCTTAACGACGCATGCAAACGAATCAAGGTAACGCTCCGGATCGTCGGTCAGTTTTGCTCAAACGCGTCACAAGCGAGCGCATAGCAAATTCGGGGACTCACGCATACACACACACACACACGGTTTCCAAGTCAAGGGCGTTTTTTGTGTTCTTGAGAACCCTGCCATCCATTTCTCCATCCCCGGTAAGGAATCTCTGACCGCCTTCCCAAGATGGCTGGCACAGCCTATGAGCCAACGCTCCCCCACCATCCCCGCCAATCGGCCCATCATGCACCATCGCGCAGGGTTGAAGGCTACTGCGAAAGCAGCGCCGGAAACTAAAACTATCTCCTCTATGCCACTCATTCGCCTTAGACCTATCATCCATACAGCCCGCCTATTCACCACCATGGCTGCTCGTGCGTCTTTTTCCAAACACAATCCATGAACAATAAGCAACCTCTTGCGCTGACCTTGCCTAGCCCCCCCGGATCGCCGCCCACTCGTCATCTCCGGCCCATCAGGCGTAGGGAAAGGGACTCTCTACAAACGCCTATTCCAAAAGCACCCCGACACCTTCTGTCTCTCCGTATCGCACACGACTCGAGGCCCACGGCCTGGCGAACAAGATGGCGTAGACTACCACTTTGTTTCCATGCAAGAGTTCGAGGACCTCATTAGCAAGGACGGCTTCGTCGAGCACGCCATGTTTGGCGGGAACCGCTACGGAACGAGCAAGATGACAATTGAGGAGCAGACCAAAAAAGGAAAAGTTGTCGTCCTAGATATCGAAATGGAGGTGAGATTTCTCCAACCAACCCAATCTATGCTCTTTCTCAATTATCTCAAAGAAACTTGCAAAAATGTATTGACGTGGCGCGGCACCAAACAGGGAGTCAAGCAAATCAAGAAATCCAGCATTGCTGCTCGATACATCTTCATCGCTCCTCCGTCTTTGGAGATACTGGAAGCCCGCCTTCGTGGTCGTGGCACCGAGAATGAGGCCAGTATTCGCAAGAGACTGGACCAGGCGCAAGTCGAGCTTCAATTCTCCCAGACACCTGGCATTCACGACAAAACCATTGTCAACGACGACCGCGACACGGCTTACGGAGAACTTGAGGAGTACGTCTACAAGCCTCTGGATTCATGATAGTTATGCTCGACGTAGAAAAAAAAAGACAAAGCAACAACTGTAGAGGATTCCACGTTCATGCCGCAAGGCATTGGCAACCGCATGAACAAGATAGAGATGGAAGAAATCACGTATTGCGAATGACGCAAATTAATGCTTTGCATTGAGCGAAAACACATGGTGTTGCTGAAAAGTTCATCACCAGATCAAGCAACAGTGAAAGGTTCTCCACGAGGTAAACTTGCTTCATCATTACTGTCGTGACTTGTCAAATAAAAGTTCTCTTTTGCGGTGTATGAAATCTGATTAAAAGACTACAAAATGGCACTAAGCTCAAGAAATAGTCCCAAAAAAGACCGGTTGAAACGCGCAGGAAACAGGTGCCTGAAGGCGTAAAAAAAATTGTGAGCCGGGGAACCAATGTGTCCGAGTCTTCCGGCTCGACCCGCCCTCAGGTATCAATGACCAACTTTTCTTTGGCCCAGACGTATGACAGCAAGAGGCACGGCGAGTGCCAGAGGCATAAGAGAAGCTATGCTCGTGCAGTCATGGACCAAATCGCTGTGCCGTGCGGTGAGTCCTTCATCCCCAAAACCCTAATCATCAGTTTGCTTTGTGCTTCCATTGGACCCTGTGACAAAGAGTTCTTTGAAATCTTGTAAACGAAAACAATCCGTCAAGTGTGACCGTCTCAGGTGCAAACAGCCGATTTACTTTCTCGCCAGTTTCATTATCAAGCGGCGGCCAGCTTCTCCTAGTAGCCGTTCATCGCCATTCGTTGCGAGCTGCGGCTCAGCTCTCGGTCGGCAGCAGGACTGATGGGTCTGCTGGTGGCACTACCGGCATGTGCACTGCTTTCCTTGAGCGCCAACAGCTGCTTAGCACGGAAAGTCTCATAGTGGATCTGAGAAGTGGTCTCAATGAGATCCTGCAAATGGGTCCGGAGGAGAAAGTTGCGGAGGTAGACGAATTCGCAGTGATTCTCGTCCTCGACGTTGATGACGCCCCAACGGTTCTGGCGACCACGAACCTGCTTGCCGTCGATAATGATGGACTTCTCCGAACCGACAACAGCGAAGGGAACGAGCCCCTATTTGCATGTCAGATTGGGAAATTGCCCCGCCAATTTCCAACAATTCCAATTTACAACATCATCACGTACCTTGATCTGTCCGTTGAGGGTTCGCTCCTCGTCGTCAAACTCCTCGTTGTCGTAGGGGTACATTTTGAGATTATGGAAAGCAAACTCTTCCTTGATGCGCTCCTTGAAAAGCTGGCGCTCTTCTACAGTCAGGGTATCCGCCTTGGCAATGACGGGAACGACGTTGACCACATCGGAGAGTTTCTTCAAGACCACAATGTCAATGGGCTTCAGAGAGTGACCAGAAGGTTGAATGAAGAAAAGACAGCAATGGATGCGAGTGTCCTGGATGTAACGCTCTCGCTGAGCAGTGAGTTCCTTTCGCAGATAAGCAGAGTGCTGATCCTTGATATACTTGACAATGGGGTCCCAGCATCGATCGTTGTTGACGAGATCACCGTATCCAGGCGTGTCGACAATGTTGAGTCTCAAGCGAACGCCGTTCTCCTCAATAATGTGAGAAACGCTTTGGATTTCGGTCGTCCCTCGAATGGACTCGTCGGGCTGCAAACGACCCTTTGAATCGATCAAGTGCGAAGCGAAGATGGTGTTGATTAGAGTAGACTTGCCCAAACCGGTTTGACCTGCAGGCACGATGGTGAGGTCAGCTATCATGAACATGCAGCGGTCAGTTGAATAAACTTTCGAACATACCAACGCAAATAACGTTGAACTGAAAACCACGTTTGAGCAATTTCTTCTCGATCTGAGAGGTGATGCTGTCGAAACCGACATGGCTGTTGGGAAAGATGGCACTTGTAGCCATTGCGCAGGTCTGGTGTCGAAAGGGCGAAGTTGAGCTTGGCGGTGATCCCAAGGGGGGAGATAGAAATGACGGAGATGCTGAAGCCTCGTCCCTTCGCCGTGAGAAAAAATTTGGGGGTTTGGTGGCAGGCAAGATGAACGACGCGAGAGACGACGGCAGGCGTTGTAAGACAAAAGATGAAAGAGGGAGACCGTGGACAGGAGCCAGGCCAGAAGGTCTAGAGCAGTGTCGTTGTCAAGTCCGAAGAAGGGATGGGCTTGGCTGGCAAGCTGTGTGCACGTACGGAGTGGTAAGTGGGACGCGAGCCGAATTGACTTGACAGCTGTATTTTCCGTTCCTGCCAGATCCCGCAGTCCAATTTCAGTGGTTCAATGGCGGGCGGCGAAAGCAGGGGACCGATAAAGGGGGGTGGGCAGGAAGGGCAGGGCTCTGGGGAGCTTGCAATTGGTTCCATCTTCGTCCGTGCGCTGGTCATCGTTGATTGGCCAGTGGTGGGGACAAGGCTGCGAAACAAAGAAGAGCTTCCGGTAGAATTTTGGAAGCAACTACAACACGAGTATTCACCCTTCCATATTTGATGACGATTGACTTTGCGACTGCTTCTTCAGCCGACTCGAAGCATTTTGTGCACTTCATTGCCACTCTGGACATGCATTCTTTCCGTTAATCACCCAAAACGAAACGTCACACTCTGTACTCATTGTTGGCTGCGATCTACAACGGGCTCACGGCTTGCATCACCGTGCAAGAGCCGGCTTCTTTTCGGTGCACACCGGCGATATGGCTGCTATAGCTTCATCCGCACTTCCTCTCCTCTCGGCGCCGAGGCTTCTATTCTTTCCGCGTTGGACAACATTCTATACTCGATGTGTCAGCCCTCGACTTTTCCCCGCGCTTTTGGTTGCGGTACCTGGGCTGAGCCTGAATCTGCCGACGTTACTAGGGGACATCTGGGAATCTGTCTTACGAGCTGTGCCCAAGAAGAAGACGTCGCATTCTCGCAAGAGGCACAGGCAGATGGCTGGCAAGGCCCTTAAGGATGTCAATAATCTGTGCAAATGCCCAGGCTGCGGAGAGACGAAGAGAACACACAGGCTTTGCCAGAGATGTCTTGAAGGTAAGATGGCTCCTCAAAATCTCCTGAGATCGCTTCTGACATGATGCAGATATGAGGAGAATATGGCGCGATGATTCTCCGGCAAATCAAGTGTTCTAGAAGCACTGACAGGAGGACGGTGCACAACGTACCTGCAGGACACGAACTTGTACATTAATCCAAGCGGGTGATTGCATGTAGTCGGCGTTGGGCTGAAGTGTGATCTCATCAATGTGATAATTTGAGTTTACGGCAACTTGATTTAGCAGCCTCTGTGATGTCTTTCACAAGATGCCGTAATGGCGTACGCCTGGTTTTGCAATGGGACTGTGATTGCCCATTAAAAACAAGGGTTTTTGGTCGGATTGAGATCCCATTGTCACTCAGATCGAGTGTTGAAGAGAACAGGCACATTACAAATCTCTGCCATTTGATGCCTTTCATCAAAAATTCGCGGGTGGAAAATCATGACAACACCGAAACTCGCCCCACCAACCGACATTGTTAAGTTCTGGCTCCTGCAAACAACGTCGACACCGGCCTGCATATGGCCATTCGGCCGTAACAAGAACCAAAAATGGCGAGTTCCTAGCTTTCGCTGTGTAGTATTACAAATATTAATCATGCTTTACAGTCAAAGCAATATTTGACCACCCACACAGTGGACGACGGTACATAAGCAATTTTGTCCCCTCGCCACGATCTGAATGAGTGGTGAAAGTAGTTCTGACCCAGACATGACAGCTCACATCACCGACATTTTCTCACTCGCTCCGACCCCCAAAGCAGTTCTCTCTGCAGGCGGATCATCGACTCTTCATATCCATGATACAACAGACGCCTCCTTCCCGCTGAAGCAATCAATTTCGAACGCACACAAACTCGGATGTCATCACATATGCACATCGAGGAATGGAAAGGTTGCAGCCAGCGCCGGCTTTGGCGGAGAAGTAAAGCTCTGGGCACTGGATCAGATCACCGGGGAATGGTCAAGTAGCGGCGAGCTGGCCGCATCTTCAGCAAAGCCTGGCGAAGTCTGGGCACTGGCACTCAGCGAAGATGGTTCGTATCTAGCCAGCACGACAAACGACGGCCGAATCAACGTTTGGCACATTGCAGACGAGGGCAGACCCAAGATTCAGGAGTATGAGACTGGCAGTGCCGGGGCGGGCATTTTTGGCATGAGCGTTGATCTCAGCAGGGATGGCAAGTTCACCGCCAGCGGACATCAAAACGGCGCCGTCTACGTTTTCAACAACGACACAGGCAGGATCTTGTATTCCCTCTCCGGTACGTAGGACCGTTCAAAGGATCTGACTTTCGTGGCAAACTCGAGGAGCCATCTGCAATGGAACGCGTATTGATAAAGGTTTGCTACAGGGCTGGCGAAGCCTGTTCGAGCGGTGGCATTTTCGCCTGCAAGCACCAGGCTGGCGGCTGCCGGGGATGCCGGCATCATTGCCCTCTACGACATGAAGCGCGGCGAGCACGTGGGCAACCTGACTGGCCATTCCTCGTGGATCACGAGCATCGACTGGAGCGACACGGGCGAGTACCTACTCAGCGGATCGATGGACGGCAAGGTCAAGGTGTGGTCAGTTGAGAGGAGCGCGTGCGTCGCGACGCATAGCGAGACAGACAAAGCCCTCTGGGCAGTACGATGGCTGCCCAAGACGGCAAAGAGCGAAATGTTTTGCACGGCGGGTGCAAACCGAAGCATATCCTTCTACCGCGAGGCCACAGGCACCTGATGGGACTCGTTCTGGTTGCGCAGAAACCCAAAATACATTAGCTTCCTAATCAATACGTAGAAAGAAATGCGCCTTACGGCTTGCTGCCCACGTCTCTATTCACATAAAAGATCACGTGACACCGTTCCAGTCTCGCGTTGCCCCGCCAAAATCGACATGGGGGGCTAATTACGTCGACCGTCATGATGACCGTTCAGTAGTGACTACATCTAGTGCGTAATGAGCCATCCACCAAGACAAAAAAAATACACACAAGTTCGTTCCTACTTGGTTCAGTTCTCAAAGTACCCAACATCCTTATCACTTTTCAACGCCGCGGCACACAAGAGTAATTCATCCGCAATGCCCACCACCAGACGCTCGGCCGGAACCGCCCGCGGCCGGAGCGGCCCAGCCAAGGGCCAATCCACAATCAGCTTCGCCAACAGAGTGACCAAAAGCGTCCCGAGAGACATCAAGAGCCTCGTCACTCCCACCAGCGCCCCCAAGAAGATTAAAATTGTCGAGAGGACAAAGCCAGCAGAGATCGAGCCGGACGAGCAAGAAGACCAAGACGTCGAGGAGGCGGTCCCTACCAAGTCTGAAGCTGAGTCGAGGGCTGAGAAACTGAGCGACGCACAGATCGGCAAGTACTGGAGGGGTGTCGAGAAGGAGCGCAAGGCGCCGAGAGTGCACCAGGAGGGCTTGTCGGTGCATGACAAGGTGCTCCGGTATTTTGACGTCAGTTCACAGTACGGGGTAAGTTTTGCGTGCTTGAGATTTTGACTCTGCCTTGAAAAGGGAAGAGAGATGGGGAAGTGGGAAGGACGGTTCGACGGCTGACGTTGCGTTGTAGCCTTGTATCGGAATTGATCGAACGAGACGATGGCTGCGGGCGGAGCGACTGGGTTTGAATCCTCCAATTGAAGTTCTGTCTGTCTTGGTGAAGGAGCGTGAGAGGAGTAGCGAAGGGGTGGAATCGGCGCAGATGGATCATATTCTGAGTTCAATCGCCATTGGGTCATGAGGTATCGAATTGACTTTGTTGGCTGCATTTGATGATTTCGGGCGTTACGGGAATGTCTTTTATGATGTGATGGCATGTGCTTTCGATTTCATGAGGCCGCGTATTAGTATTGTTATATTTGTTGTTCGCTACAAGATGGGACGTCTACTTCTAGATTGATTATTCAATTGCTTCCTCTTACCTCCCCTGACCAAACACCAGCCCCCGACAAAAAACATTGTTTTTCTCTAATCCCCATGGCAGATCTATAAAATGCATACTTCGCGGCTAATACCAGATGCTTCGCGTTCTATGATGAGGAATCGGCTCATGACCCGAGGCTTCCAGCGCCTTCATGCGGTCATACAAGAAAAAGTCTATCAAGATGGCATTGACTCGAGTGTCAGGATGTCGCCGGAGAATCTCACGCCGAATCAACTCGACGCACCAAATGCTGCACGCTACACAAGACCCAGCTTCGTCAGCGAAAAGCATGTTCGATGAAATGGAGCGAAGCCGGCACTCGTACCTCGCAATTGCATCTCCCAACGACCACCGCTTTCAAAGATTTTCTTGTCCTTGATCGCAGCTGCCACTGAAGGGCTGCAGTACACCGCGCCAAAGGTCATGAGAATCTGAGGAATGCGATAATCGGCAAACATGGTGATCTTGTCAATGTCGAAGAAGTAACCATATGACTCCCCCTCGAAGCAAGCCCACAAATCTGCAACGAAAATCTGAGCCCTTTTCAAGAATCTGATGGGCTTTTTTCTGCCTTCGAAGCTGTGTTCGTCGCGGAAGCAGGAAAACTCTCTGGCCAAAATGTTGACCAGTCCGGCAGCAGAGCCGCGGGCAGCATCCACGGCGTTGATGATGGATGAGTCGTATTGCTACGGACATTGTTAGATGGATGACGACTGGCTATATGGGGGGGGGGGGGGGGTTGAAATCTAATTACCCCCTGCTCCGATTGGACCGTCGGCGTCAACATCCATCATGCGCTTGCCGTTGTGTGCTATTGATCATCGTCAGCAAGCGGGGGACGGGGTTGGTCTCGTTGCATGTTTCCCATGGCCAACCCGGCAACGGATTAGTATTCCTGTTGGACCGGGACCGTGTGTGATCTGGCTTGCTTGACCCGACGGGGCGATGGCTTGCTTGCTTGCTTGCTTGCTTGATTAGAGTTCTCGACAAGAAAACTTCGGGATTGGGACGAGGAAAGCGCCCAGCCATCCTTGCAAGGTTTGGGGAGGCTTTTTCCGTCGCGCAGTGCTTCGGCATGTACCTTACCTGGAAAGCTATTTTCCCAGGGAAACTTTGCCGTCGGTATTGACCGTTTTGATGGATATGGAGATTCTATGGAATGGCCACATCGGTGGAAAAAAAAAAAAAAAAAAACAAGGCTTCGTTGCCTCGGAGAAGGAAGAAAAAAGGTTCGGGGTTGGTGCTTGGATGGACCCTCTCTCTCTCTCTCTCTCTCTCTCTCTCTCTCCCCATCTGTCGGCAGAAAGGAAAAAAAAAAAAAGAAAAAAAGAAAAAAATTTCACGCCTCATAATTTCCCTTGCTTCGGCTTGTTTCCTGATCTTCTTTGACTTGTTCTCCTCTCTTCACCTCCTTTTCCCAAAGATCCACGTGGCCGAGGCTTTCGGGGCGGAGACGATGCGGAGCTCGTTGTGGATGATGATGATGTCTCGCCCATGGAGCTGACGGTCGCTTTTATATAGGAGGCAGAGACTTGTACGGTATGTACGGAGCATACAGGGGAGAAAAAACCACACCCTCCACGTTAGCGCAGCCATGGGAGGGGCCGTCCCTGGTTCCTTCGCTGGGTGCAATGCGAAGACAATTGGCGTCGGTGAACCAGAACAAAGTAGGTAGGTACATGTAATAATTATAATGCGCAGGCGCTCTCACACAACTGCATACTAGTAGTATCTACATAAAATGCACGCAGGTAACTAATTGCACGGAAAACTATATCACTGCCTGCACATTTCAAAGGCTGGGAGCTCTGCTGGGCGTGTGTGCCCTTCTCTCGCTTCCCCCCTCCTGGGCATCGCTTAAACAATGTGAAGCTTGGCACTGCACCAGGCCAACACGACGAAAAACTTCTCTCTCCCATGTCTCTGGCCTTTTATCGGCATTCAGACTAAGATCCGAGGGCTGACGTCATATTTTCTCACCAACAGGATTAGTAGCATCTCATTTTTTTTTTGCCTCTTTGCTTTTGACGACTTGTGATTCCCCCCCCCCCCCCC
>JMQE01001417.1:0-21362 GCA_000731825.1 Hypocrella siamensis | reverse complement strand
CTACAGTGGTATGAGTACTAGTAGCGGCCTTGCGTCACATGGCTTGGGAGAGAGCAGGGACATGCCTGTGCCGGGTACGGAGCACTTTGACGAGCGCGGCCCGCCCTCGAGCTTTTTTTGAAAGCTTGTCCCCCCCCAACCTCTCCAGGCGCCACGTTTCTTGAAAGAAAAAAAAACCGAAAAAAAGAGAATTCAAATTTGGAAACCCAATCCCTAACCCTTCTTCCACTCTTGATTCTTCTTTGACCCCCAATCCGACCAAATAGTAAGTCGCTCTCTTTGGAACATTTCAAGCGCCAGGAAGCTAAGAACATCGCCACTGGTAGTGTCCTACGCCGACGTTGCTGCGAGCGGTCCCAAGCAGACTCCCGAGGAGGTACGTTGCAAGCGATTTGTCTTCACACACCTGCCGAACCAGGCACAAGAAGGTGCGTGTCATGCTGACCAGCCCACGAACGAGAAAAGGCTGCGGCTCCTCAACCCGTTGAGGTGGTCACCAACGAAAGCGCCTCGACCGCGTCCCTGATCGACGTGGACACGCCGAGCGTGCGCACCGTGCCCTCCGACTTCCTCGAGCAGGATGTTCAGACGGAAACGCAGGCGGAGCGTCTGGATCGCGAGACCGAAGCCGCGCGCGTCAAGGCGCAGCAGGCCAAGAAGCACGCCGGTCGCAAGGCCCGCAAGACGGACAACTGGATCATTTCTCAGTTCGCGAGCCTGTCTGATGGCACTGCCGGGGCACTGGTCATCACAAACGTCGCTGCTATTGTCGGCGCGAGCGCCTTCTTGGGGTACAAGGCGTGGGGGCTGTACGATAGGGGCAGCTTGACGTGGAAGAAGGCCGGGCTCGGCCTGGGTATTCTGGCTGGTGTGGGTGCCGTTGAGGCCTTGGTTGGACGGTACCTGTACAAGGGCAAGAAGAGCGATTCTTCTTGATATTTTTTCGTGCGGGGATTGCTGATGGTGTGAAGTAGCGTAGGTATTTTTTTCGGCGTTGGATTCGCAATGGTGTTGGTACCTTGAGTCTCTCCTCCCCAGCCATTCCACTTAATATGATCTGATCTTGGCAAGGATTTGCCGCCTGCTAGAGTCGACACGATGAGCCAGTTAATGAATCGTGTGCCCTTTGTTGTGGTGGTGTGGAGTAAGGATAAAATTTCTACATGCATGGACCGTGATATGTACGTTGTCTAAATTTCCATCCAGTGCTGTTGACATGCAACTTTTCCCCGCCTTGAGCATCTTGATACAGTATGCGAAATGCTATATAGTACACAGCTGGAGCGGGACTCTCAGCGACCTGACTTGCCCGAAAACAAACAGTCTATTCTGTTTTATCGGCTTCAGCTTTCTTGCCTGGTTGTCCGTGGTTGGCATCGTTGGCATCCGCGTCCGTGGCATCCTCCCACTTCCTAGGCACGCCACCCTCCACACTTGACTTGGTGCTCAAGACGTCGTTTGTCTGCAACTTGTCATCGTTCAAAGGAAGGCGGTCGTGTTCCTGACGGGAAACTTGCTGTCCCTCTGCGCTGACTTCTTGTCCAGCGTTGTCGTCGTCGTCGTCGTCGTCGTCGTCGTCGGCAAGCTCAGCGCCGTAAATGTCCGGGTACTGCCGGAAGCACCCTTGCATGGCCCTACAAAAGCCCCGTTAGCCCCGATTGCGTCATTTTACAAAGAACAGTTTTTCTTCTCATCATACTGGAATTTCTCGATGCAGTCCATTCCTTTCGGCTCCTCGGTAGAGTACACGAAGCAGCTAAAGGCCGTCTTGAACTCTTCGCCACAAGGGCCCTGGGCCATGCCCCCTAGGCAGGGGCAGTCCCAGTTTATTTCGCCGGTCTCGGGGTTGAAAGCTCCCTCTTGGCCGGCTTCTTCCTCGAGAGCTCCCGGTGACTCGGCCACGGCGGTGCTTTGCGACTCGGGGCTGGCTTTGCCATGGCTGGTCGGGGCTTGGGATGATTTTGTTTCGGCGGGCCTTTGTTGCTCGTCGAGCTTGGTTTGGAGCTGTTTTTGCTTCTGCTCGATTACGGAATTCACGGTGGGAAGATCGGAGTCGGCGAAGGAAGATGGGGAAACTATTGGTTGATCTTATTTTTTTTGGGGGGGGGGAATCAGGTCAGTTTTGAACGGAGATGTTTTCAAGCAGAGATTTTTCAATATCGCCAGACGTGTCTTCAATTTTGGCTCGACTTACCGGCTGCTTCCTCCGCAAACACGGAGCTAGTGTTGTAAAAGTACACGGCGCCCACGGCCAGGCCCCATCTTAGCAGAGAGCTCTTGAATGACCGCGGTCTGCTTGCCGGAACTGACGATGCAAAGCGTCGAGAGGACCGCTGAAAAGCCTGAGGGCGGACACCTCCCAGGGCCTGTCGAGAGGCTGTTCGCACTGCAGCACGATACATGGCGCGTCTGGAGTGTTTGCGACCAGGAAAAAAAAAAGTCAGTGACGACAAAGACTGGACGGCATTACAAATTGGACTCGCGCCTGGCTGGATTTGACTAGTGTTGCTGGACGGAGCCCGGGTTTGCAGGTTAAGCACCGGCGTTTAGCCGCTCACGACGGACAGCTGCCTCCACTACCTACTAGATGTTATTGGATGGCTCTGCTGTTTTCTAAGGACGCTGCGTATTCCATGCTACAAAGACCATGTAAGCAGTCTCATGGCTCCGCAGCCCTGCGTTCAGCTGTAGTGAAGACATCTCGTCATTGCTGGACAAATACCGACGGTGAACGTAACCCTGTACAACAATGAAGAAAGCTAGGGCCAACTGATCCAAATGGTCTGACATGAAAGCGGCATGTCATCCGGCGTTGAGCACCACAGAACTCTTATTGCTCTGGCTCGGTAAGGCCCGCAGCCAACTGTGCTGAAGCATCCAAAGTTGATCGAGGGGAATAAGCAGCACCCCACTCGTCATTCCGCCTTTTAGTATCCCGTCAATGCCATGACGACGCCAAAGACTGATTTTGAATGGCATCCCGCCAAATTGCTGCGAGACGATCATGGCTTCGCACTCCTGGCGCTTAACCAGCGCCTGGAGAACGGGCCCTTACTGCGCAGACTATGGCACAACGGTGCGTTAACTTCTTTGCCAGCATGATGGACTGGTTCACAAGAGGCCATTCATGCTGACCTAAGGGCGGTTGCGACTGCCAGCTATAACTAGAGTTGCGGCGGACGGCGGCGCCAACCAACTGCTGAGACTTTCTTCAGACAACAACGAATTTGTGAGTTTGATTCAGACATCATGACACATCGATCAAGGACAGCGTTCTGACTTTCTCTTTCTTTGTGTTTCTAGTCAGAGCTGCAAGCCATTGTGGGCGATTTGGACTCCCTAGAGACCTCTGCCAGGACCTTTTACACGTCAAAACCCAACCCTGCGCAAATAGTCCATATCACGGATCAAGAATCAACAGATTTCGGAAAATCCATCAACTGGATCCGCAAATCGCAGGCGCACGCCGTGGACATTGTTGTGTTGGGCGGCCTTGGAGGCCGGGTCGACCAAGGGGTCAGCAATCTCCACCATTTGTACTTTTTTCAGTCGGACCCCGGATACGCCAAGGGGCGGATATACTTGCTGTCCGAGATGAGTCTGACGTTTGTGCTGAAGTCGGGGAGCCACAGCATTCATGTCAGGCAAGACGGCAAAGATGACGTGTTTGGCAAGCATGTCGGCATTCTGCCATTGCGAGGAAAGACCAGAATCTCCACCAAGGGCCTGGAATGGGATGTGACTGATTGGGAGTGCCAGATGGGACTGATAGTCAGCACGAGCAATCACATCTTGCCTGAGACCAGATGTGTCGAGATCCAAACGGACACAGATGTTCTCTTCACGATAGCTATCCGCGCTGCGGGAGAAGAAGAAACAGGAGACGAGGAGAGACGAAGGGGGTCAATGAAGGTGTTGTTGTTTAATGACAAAGGACATGTACATCCATGAGTTTGCCCGAGGTTTTTTTTTGGAAAAAAAAGTCGCAGCGTATATCGAAGCCGAAGCCGAACCCAAGACCCCAAACGCCATGCTCGATGCTCCCTTTGTTCCCGGTATTCTGAGGCATTCCTCTTGCCCCCGAATGAGCTTCATGAGTACGCGCTCGTTCATCGCAAGAAGTGCAGTACCAGCCAGCAAAAAGCAAAAAAGACAATGACTCCCCCAAAGAATAGCCACTTGTCTTGGCGGGCACGTCGTTCCACCATTCGAATGGTGTCGCCGCTGATGCCAAGAGTGTTGCCGACACTATACAGCCTCTTTTGCGTATTTTTCAACATCTCACGCTGCTGTCCGAGGTCACCCAGCACAGCCTGCCCCCTGGCAATATAGTCATCAAGCGCCGAGTGCGTGTTCGCGAAAAAGTTCTGCTCCCGAAAAGCATGTGCCTCGCGCATCTCTTCTGCCGACCCCGTGCTCAACTGGCCTCTCGCCTGAAGTGCGGCGCTAGGTTGGAACGCAGGATTCGCGGCCGTCTGCGCATTCGCATACGGGTTCTCGGGCGTTGCGTTGTACGGTCTGCGGCCGAGCAGCTCGGCCCTGTTGCTCTGGTGCTGTGCCTCCTCCCGCGCGTTCTTTAGTCCCTCGATCTGCTCTCGGTACTCCTTGACGTTGCCTTTGAATTCCTCCACGCGCTTCAACGCCGTTGTTTTCTTCTCGGGCACGATTTCCAGATGCGCCCGGTTCTCGTACTCGCGGATGCTCTTCTCGAATAAGGACAATCTTGCCGACACGCTGCCGATTTCGCTTGGTGTGGGGACAGTCTTGGACTTGAGAGCATCGAGTTCGCTGCGGACGAGTTTGCCTTTTTGCAGGGCCTCGTTGTATTGGACGCTCTGATGGTCTCTAGGTCAGAATGGGTACGATCCGGAGTAAAAGAGCCGTGGAGGTACTTGCCATGGTTGAAGTCGTCGCTGCTCTCGCCGCGCAGTGTTTTTGGAAGTGTGAGGATTTGCGGACACCTATATGGAAAAAAGGCCACGCTTCAGCTGTTGGGTTTTGCTGGAGGCGCTGCACCCCACAGTACTAGCCGTATTGGGGTTGTAGGGACTGATGGCGACGCGCCAATAAAAGAGAACATGATATGTCGTAAAGACTCCTTTCTTGCTACAAATACTTGCGAATTTTATATATTGCAGCATGATCGAATGCTTGTTCAAGGAATCTACAGTTGATTGATCAGGCTCAAATGCGCAGCGCGTGAGGGGTGTAATTCAAGCTACAGTATCGCTCTGGACTTGTGCTCTCATGACACCTTCAGCTGTCGGCGTCTCAGGGAACACGAGGAAACAAATCGCGGGGCAATAAGCAAAGCTCTGCTAGATATATCTGTTGCCTTCATATGCTAGCTGGCTGACGGTATGTATGCTTGACAACGATCTCTCTAGAAGGAGTGGTCCAATCGTTGGAAGAGAAAGCAGGCTATATTTTCTTCCGGTAATGATGCAACTAAACCTTTATGCAGGGCTCGCCGGCACTGGCATTGCTCATGAATGTAGCATTTTGGTTCCCAGCCGGCCCAGCCGGGTGGTTGCTGTATATTGAATGGAAGTATTGTCCAAGTATCTTCTTATATGTTCCTTATGTCTCAGATGTGGCAGGACAATCGGCTTCCCATCGTACCTGTGGTTCGAAAGTCTGCGCCTTCTTCAGCTCGTCTGAGGGCTCGGGTGGTTGCGGGCACGCGATCAAATCATATTTGGGCTGCACGGCACACTTTCGTAGCAAATTGTGGCTGCCTCTGGGCCAAAGGAGCAAGCGGAGGAGGTCTCGCTGACCTCCTCGCAGCGCTCTTTCGTCAATGTACTCGTCTTCGAGCACGGCCACCTAGATCGGGCCATTGGGGGCTGATTGGATGAACTCGTCTTTAGTGACATTGACCTGACCAGAGCCTCTAAGGTCGGTTCCTTCGATCGAGCATATACGAAATCATCATGAGGGAGCGACCGGTAGAGGGGGGCAATTGCGATGAAAATGAATGAGATTGTGTAAAGAATGAAATTACCAATGTCTCTAGGTCCGCAAGGTACGACTACCTGCCTAGACAGTATGCACAATATCGGGGGGAGGGGGGCCTACAGGTGGGTCCCACCGCTCACTTAGGCCCTACTTACCTCAGTAAATTCTAGCAGGTCAGAGTCGAAACACCAGACTGTTGACGCTTTATGTCAACTTTGTGCTCATCGTCGTCCGTAGGGAGGATGGCGGTTACCGGAGAAAGATAGCGTCCTTTGAGCTCCGAGCTGCCTCTGGTAATTGGGTCCAAACGTTGCGGATTTGAGTGTCGACAGCCACGCTTCTTCATGCAACCGATGCGGATCACCATCCTGCGATGATTGCTCTTGCCGTCGCAGTCCGAGTACTGTGGTACGCGGTGCTCGGTGTCCCAACCCTGGCCTTTCTGTGCTGCCTGACGGTTGCAATATATCGCATCACTCTGCATCCGCTGGCAAGCATTCCAGGTCCAAAATTGGCTGCTGTGTCAAACATTTGGTACGCTCGCCACATCACCCAAGGACGCATGGCAAAGCTGGGCCCGGAACTACATAAGATCTATGGAGATACCGTTCGCATTGGCCCCAATGAAGTATGGTTCAACTCGAAGGAAGCCTTTGATCAAATATACTGTGCGTTACATCTAGTGCTCGAATGCGAATCCAAGGCTGAAAAATGATACTCAGGTACCGGGAGAGGCTTCGAAAAATCAGATTTCTACTGTAAGCCTCCCATGACTTCGATGAATCATTTCGCAGGGCAAGGGCTCAAGCTAAAAATTGAATTGTAGTAGCTACAACTCTGAGCAGAATACATGTCGACTGGCAGCTTCGCGTGCACTTCCCAGACACCTTGGATCTTTTGTCTGAGCGCCATATGCAACGGTATCGCCTGCAAAGACGTTTGATCGGCCGTGTGTATGGTGCGGCGAATGTGCTCAAGTTCGAGACAGCCATCGATGACACTGTGAAGCTCGTGGTGCAAAAGCTTTCGTTGCTCGAAGGACGGGAGCTTGACTTGAAAGAATGGATGCACATCATCACAGTCGAGTGTCTTGGCGCGACTGTTCTATCGTGGTCTCCAGGAATGATTCGCGATGGTGCAGACTGGGGCACATTGGCGCACAGCTACCAGGGCTGGCGCAGGAAAAGTCTCTTTGGTGCCTTTCCGACAATGAAGAAGTTAGAGCAGTGGTCACCAAGGATTGGGAGGCTTTTCGCGTCCTTGTGGGGAGTTACGTACAAGACGCCGCAAGATTTCAAGTCCTTCTTCCCAGTCAGTGACTCTGTCTTCTCGCCACTTGCTAATTCAGACGAAAGAGGTTCTGGCTGACACTGACACGAACAAAGTATAGGCGGTGAGCAGGATAGTTAACCGTCGAATCAGAAGTCCCTCGAAGCCCAAGCAAAACAAAGGCTTGCGAGGGGATCTGCTGAGCGATTTGACGGAGCTGCACGAAGAAAAACCCGAGTTCACTAAGACGTACCTACGGAAAATGGCAGTGACGAATTTTGGGGCCGGCCATGAAACCATGGCGTCGACCCTGACAGCTGCCGTGGCCATGATCGCATCGCACGACAAGGTACAATGCAGAATTGCCAAAGAGCTCAGGGCAGAAGACAGACTGCTCTCGTATGCAGCGCACTCGGGATACAACTACGTCAGAGCTGCTATCCGCGAAACCATGCGCCTTCACCCTGTCGTGGCCATGTCTCTTCCCCGGAAAACGCCAGCCACTGGCATGAAGGTCCATGGTGTGCGATTGCCTGCCGGCACAACTGTTGGATGTAGTCCGATGGCTCTGCATCGCAACGAGGACATAGCCGGCGCCGAGCCAGACAAGTTTGATCCTGATCGCTGGCTGTGCGCCGAATCCGACAAGACCGGAAGATTGCGCATAATGGAAAAGTACAATTTGAACTGGGGAGGCGGGTCTCGGAGCTGCCCGGGGCGGAACCTGGCGGAGCTGATCGTGTACAAAGTCGTGGCCTCCTTGTTCCATGCCTTTGACGTCGAGGTGTCGATTCCCCATGACGCAGACAAGGAGGCTTATTTCCTCTTCATGTTGTCAGGCGTCAAAGCACGGTTTTCCTTCCCCGCAGGGTCAGCACTCGAAGAGGAAGCAATGACCAATGATGCTGAGGCAAAATGATGCACAACGACTTTGTTAGCTTGTGCAGATTTTTGTTTTAAGTTTCATCTTTACGTTTCTACGAGCAGAATATCTTCTCACATGTGAAGCATCTTGCGGGAGCAATGTCCTTCCTTGACTCGAGCCTGACGAACACTCTGGAGCAGGTGGACATTGGTTACTGACTGGGTCAGCTGCGATGGAGTCATAGGCGATTCGGTACCATACATTGCCAAGCCAACCGAAAACGTCTTACTTTGGCTGGACAGCGGACGAATCTGTGAGTGGTCGGAGCTCACCAGGGGGCCCTGTGGACTTGACGGATCTTTCCGACGGGCAGATCATACCAGGATAATCATGATGGAGCAGAGGACATGCCGCGCGAAAAAGGCCAGTCGTGGGTTCGCGGGTGGGCAGCAGCAAACTTCAACTTCTTGATATCCTGACCTCTAGTACCACGGATTTAACCCGATACCGGAGAGAGCAAGAAGGGTCTTTGCATTTCGATTTTCCAAGCTTTCCCCTTCCAGCCATCATATACACACACGTATCGACATCTTTGGTCTGGCATCGGCGCATCCTACTGCCTGAGCCATGACTCTCTGGGGCCAACTGTCGTGAGATAGCTGAGGACAAACAAACAAGAAGCGAGCTAGACACGCGATTCAATCGACTACTTCAGACTTCAGACTCGTGGCCTCCTGTACACGTTGCCGGCCAGCTACACTGGTTCACGTCCGTCCAACATCTCGACTGAGAACTTTTGGTCGTCTCCAAGAATCATTCGTCGACGAAAGGTCTCTCTTCAATTCGTTCACCAAGCATTTTGCTAGCGGTCTTATCTACGCGATCCGTGTACTGCCTCTGACCGTTCAATGGCGGTGACCGCGAACCTCGACAATGATGCTGTTGTTCAGTACAGCCCGGCTGTCCTGAAGAATCATGGCCCTTTGCATGATCCCATCAGAGGCTCAATGAATGATGTTTCTCATTGTCATGACAAACCGCCGCTGCGACATGGCGACGTCGAGTTTAACGACAAAGAAGAGTACGAGGGCAAGCCTACAGATGAGGATATGAGGACGCTTCGCCGCGTCTCGGGCAAGATCAACTGGACCATGTGGACAATCGCCTTCACCGAACTCTGCGAGCGATTCTCTTACTACGGCTCGACTGTCTTGTACGCGAATTTTGTCAACAAGCCCCTGCCGCCGGGCTCGACTACCGGGGCGCCCGTCAACCAGGGCGGAATCCCGGGTGCTCTGGGGATGGGCACCAAGGCCGCCCAGGGCATCAACTTGTGCAACCAATTTTTTGCCTTTTTCATGCCCCTGGTTGGGTGAGAAAACCCCACTGGCCTTCCTGGCCTCCTTGTCAGCTCATGGCTCAAACTCTGACAAGTACTGCCTTTGATGGTTGTTCCCATACAAATCTAGCGCTTGGATTGCTGATGTCCGCTTGGGTCGGTTTTGGACCCTTCACCTCGCCGTTGGCATATCTGTTCTCGCCCACACCATTCAGGTTGCCGCCTCAGCCCCGTCCGTCATCGTCCACGGCAATTCTTCCTTTGTTGCCTTCACCATCGGCCTGTTCTGTCTCTGCGTCGGAGCCGGCTTCTTCAAGGCCAACGTGGCGCCTCTGTTGGCGGAACAGAATGAAGATGCCCGACCTCGTGTCGAGATTCGCGACGGCGAGCGCGTCATGGTGGATCCTGCCATGACCAATACCCGGATCTTCTTGTACTTTTACCTGTGCGTCAACTTGGGCACGCTCGCTGGCCAGATTGGCATGGTCTACATCGAGAAGCACGTCGGCTTCTGGCTCGCCTTTCTCCTACCAATGGCCTTCTTCTTGCCCGCCCCCGTCGTCCTCTGGTCGCAGAAGAAGAAGTACAAGCTGACGCCGCCGACCGGATCGGTGCTCTCCAAGTTTCTCAAGATGGTCTCGTTCGCCGGCAAGCGCAGCGGCTGGAGCAAGTTTTCGTGGGAGGCGGCCAAGCCATCTCGCGTGCCGGCCGGCGAGCGACCCAGCTGGATGACGTATGACGACGCCTGGGTGGACGAGGTCCGCCGAGGTCTCTTGGCCTGCAAGGTCTTTCTCTTCCTGCCCATCTTCTTCCTCCCGTGCAGTCAGATGATGGTCAATCTGACGACGCAGGCCAGCACCCTTGAGCTACACGGCGTGCCCAACGACGTGCTGCTCAATCTTAATCCCATATCCGTCATCATCATCGTCCCTTTCATCGACCGCGTCCTGTACCCTGGTCTTCGCAGACTCGGCGTCGCCTTCACCCCCATCAAGCGAATGGCGCTCGGGTTTGCCTTTGCCGCCCTGGCCATGGTCGCCTCTGCCGTCATGCAGTACTTCATCTACCAGAAGAGCCCCTGCGGCTGGTACGCCAACGCCGAGGGGTGCGATCCGGCGCCCATCAACGTCTGGGCCCAGAGCCTGTCGTACATTCTGATTGGCATGGCCGAGATCTTCACCTACCTGACGTCGCTCGAGTACGCCTTCTCCAAGGCGCCGACCAACATGAAGTCGCTCGTCATGGGCGTCAACCTGTTCATGAACGCCATCTCGGCTGCCCTCGGCCAGGCCTTTGTCCCGCTGGCCGGGGACCCTCTTCTCATCTGGAACTACACCGTCCTGGCGGTGATTGCGGTCGTTGGAGGCGCCGGGTTTTGGCTCTGCTTCCGCCGCCTCGATTCGGAAGAGGACAAGTGGAACATGCTGAAGAAGTCTGAATATCTCGGGATGGAGCAGCCCGGCCGCAAGGACGGGGACGCTTTGTGATTTTTTTCGGGTCCAAATCTGGCAACGCAAACACGATACATGCCGAGAGCGCGTGCCACTCTCATAAGGGGACGTCGAAAGCAATCTTTGCATTTTGACCTCGTTGTAGAAGATGGCAGGGAAACCAGGCAACGATTGCGGTGACTAAGGCTATGGAATTCACTGGCTCAAAGGGAAAACCTGGATCGACCACCATGGAAAGCCTTGTAAGTAGTTTTGACACTCTTTGTAAAATCGGGCAACAAATTAGGAAAGATGGCTTAGCCATCGCCAAAGATAACCAAGAATACGTTGTTTAAATTGATCGTGGCCGATGTTCGCCGTATCTTTTCACAATGTTCCACCAGGTCTATCGTTGAAACAGAGTATTGAAAGGACTTTGATGCGTGCGGCCAGAGGCATCAAGGTGAATCGGCAAACTTTGCAATGATGTGTTCCTGATCAGCATCGCTTGTAGTGCTCTTGCAACACGCGAGATCGGTGCGAGAAGATCTCTTAAGATCTGAAAGCGTATCACAACAAATAATACTGAAGCAATCTTTAAACAACTTTATTTTCATATGTTGTTCTTAAGAATCAGTTCTAATTGAAGTTCTAAAAAGGCTAAAGGACTACAAGAACGCAGAAACTAGCACTAGATGTCAAGGGGCAGAGGAACACGTCAGACGGAAGCCTCTACTACAATCAAAGCCTCCTTGGCTGCCACAATGCTCTCGTAGACACCTGTCGTCGTGTTCAATACTCGATGTTTGGAATAGGATGTCAAGGCACGTACCAGCGACTGGCCAACGCTTACGCGTATGTGAGAGTAGCCACTTGAGCGATTCCTTCTTGTTTTGGATATCCGTCTCATTTTGGGCCCGCCCAATCGTCATGAGCACGAGTAGAGCTCGATACAAAAGGTTGACGAAGAAAAGGGTACACTGATTGCCTTGGAGGTCTCGTTGTCCATCTTTTCCAGCGTCGCGTAGTGACGTCGAGATGCGGTGGAGAGTCTCCAGAGCCGAGTGCGTCTCGGCGAAGGTGTTTTCCCTCGCTCCCTGAGGTGGCTCGAGCCTTGTTGATGCCCAATGATGCTCCTGCAGCAGCATGACGCCCCTGTTTAAAAAAAAAAAAAGTCAGTGTGACTCCCTTTGAGTACTCAGGCTGAGCGAGGATGGACTGTGGTTCGGCTTCACCCACACATAAGAAACGGTGCTCTGACTGCAAAACGCCAGCTTGCGAGTTGTGACCTCGAGTTCGTTGGCACGGACGAGCGCTTCAAGCGTGCGACAGAGCTGCGCGTTTTCTGTAGATGAGCTCGGTGTTGAGTCTCGGGAGTCGTGGGAAGGCTTGCGAGTGATTGCAAGAACTTTACTGATCAGGTATGTGGCCTGGCACAACCGTGCAAAGGACCCCATTTTCAGTGCGAAAGCCTCGGATATCCGCATCGCATCCTCTGGCTTGGATGTCTGGCTTAAGACTGGTCAAATGCTTGGCAAAGACAAAAGGTGAGAAAAAAAAAATTGGCAGCGGGCTCGACAGACTCACCGCATCGTAAAAAGAGTCATCGTCTACAGGTAGAAAATCTTCAAACACTGGATCGGCGCTGATTGATCGCCGGGAGGGATGGGAAGTATCGAGCAATCTGTGAGCACATTTCAAGAAAGAGTTCAGTCCACCAGCAATATATCGGGGCATGTTTCCGAGCACGCATCGAACAAAGGACACGCACCTCTCCAAGATCAAGGCTCCCCACCACACCCTCCTCATCTCCTCCATGTCCTGCCACGACGAACCCGACATGGGCATGGGGCCAAGAACGACGCCCATTCTCTCGACATTGATCTTGTCTATGCCCATGGCCATGCCATACCGAATCAGTGCTCCGACGGTCAAGTAGGCGGCCGGGTAAAACCCCTCTCCCATTTCATACACGGCGATGAAGAGAGCCGCCTGCATCACCTCGACACAAGGCTCTTCCATGCCTTCCGCCTCGCCGTAGAATCGTTTCACGACTAAATATAGTGGGGGCATTCCCCTGTCACGGCTCTTATCGTCAACCGACAAGCAGCATAGCTTCATGCACAGTGCAAGCAGGACCCTTGGGCGGTTCAAAGGCGTCAGCAGCGGGCTCAAGACGGCCGCCAGATGGCGCCTACCACTGATGACGGGCATCCAAGGCCGTGTAAGCCTGAGAAACGTGACGGTCACGTCGTGCATCTGCTGTCGGTCACCCAGGTGAGGGGCCATGTCGGCAGGAAGGTCCCATTCCGGCCGGGGAATTTGTAGACGAAGCTCGCTGAACAAGTCTGGCGCCAAGAATCGCACGGTTGCGGCGGCGGTGAATGCTGCCAGCGGAGCCGTCTGCTGGCCGGCTTGAGCGGCGGCGGTCGTGGCATGGTCATGACGAATGGCGACATCCTCCTGGGGCGAGGCGGACCTTTGGCCACGGCGTCGGGGATAGCGGCATTCTGCGGCTCTGCGGCGACACAGCTGGCAAACAGGTAGCGTCCTGTCGCAGCGGCGCTTGCTGGCACGGCATTGGAAGCAGGACGCTCTGGCAACCTCGGCGGTCATGTTTTGCGAGAATGACGACGGCGACGAGGTCGTGCTGATTACATGGCCATGGACGCATCTCGGAGGGAAAGAGCGCTCTGGCTGCCAAAGGCGGAGTGGGCCCGAACGATACCGTGGCCTTTCGCGGACCTTTGCGCGTATTGGCGGGATTGGCTCAGCAGCATTATGGCGTGTCACGCCCACGCCCGTCATACATTGAAATGTGTTGTGAAGCGTTTCATGATTATTCGGGTTTACTGGGCTGTAAAGGTTTCTCTAGGTTACTACCTACCTAGGTAGGTACGGTGGCATGACAAAGGTTTTGTAGATGCCTACCTACTAGGTAGGTAGATAAGGAAGTACCTGCTGTAGCAATTAAAGAGTGGAAAAGGCGGGCCGGCGGCACGTCCCTAGTGCATCTCGTGCCTACAATACGCCACTAAAGGCCACTAGCTACGGTTAATCCAATTGCTTCATCCACTTTATGCTGATGCGTTACAAGCATATTGGCAAAGTGTCTATTTTCAAGCCTATCTCCAGTCAGCCGAGCACCAGAGTCGATGTTTTCCCAAACCTGGTCAACGGCGGCAATGTCACAGGGAGGAAGCGACGTGTCTAATGACTCCGTACATGTATGTCTGCCGAGAAAAGTAAAACATTCTCGATGGAGCATCGGCACGGAACATGACTTGATCAGGCCGCGCCTTTCTCACGAGTTCACGACTGGGCGTCGCAGGAGCTGAAATGACATCTCGATTGAATCACCCGATATTCGAAGTAGATGTTGCTTGGTTCTGGACAGTGGTTGGAATGAACGAGCCAGCAGATTGAGATGGTCACAGCATGTATAGAAAGTTCTCGAGGTATGCCGTTGTGCACAATATTAATAATAGCTCGCATTAGATACAGCCGCTAAAAAAATTAAAGCCCTCTGACGTGCCCAAACTGCGCTGCTCAAAATCATGGGTAACTGTCTACATGCGTACGTCCGAGGTTACCGTCCAAGATCATCCTGCCGCTGGAGACTCCATCAAACGCAGCGGGTTTGGTCATCAATCGTCTTTGATGATGATGTCGTGAACAGATAGATCCCTAAAGGCGCCGTGACTTTCATGCAGATAGGTATTACTCTCTTCATTGTCTGTCGTCCCTAAGGCGGGTTTGCTGATCCAAAACATCAGTGATGATTGTCTGCAGCGATCTGAATTTCATGTTCAGAACCGTCTCCGCGGTAGTGACGTCCGCAATCCATTTCCCCGGGAACGGAGGTTCCAAAACGCATCCAAGACCCGGGAACTTGTTCTTGACCAATTCAACAGCGCTTTCCCAAGAAGCAGCGGGCTGAGAGAGCAGGAACTCTTGGCCGGAGACGGTACTCGAGCGAATGGCTTTGACATGGGCGTCCGCCACATCCCGAACGTGAACCCACGCTGCAGGGATCAAGGGCTTTGAGGAGAAGAGGGACCGCCAAAACATGCCGTTGATCGCATCGATGTCGTCGGCTGACTTCTGAGTCAGGCTATCTCCAAGCACAAACGCAGCGTGTAGAGTATTGACAACGAAAGAGGGCGAGTTTGCCGCGAGCCAGTCTCGGGTCGCCTGATGCGCCAAGATCTTGGACCCAGCGTACTTGACGCCGCGCCCTGCTGCGCCTTCCGGAAATTGTCCCCGAGTGTCAAAAGGTATGACTGTCTGAGTGTTATCTGTGCGAGGAGCATTAGATCCATGGCAAACTTTGATGCTGTTCGACATCATCATACCTTTCAAGACGACACCTGGCTTCCCCATGCTGTCTGCAGGGACGAGTGCAAGGCACGACGAGTCCACAATCACCTTTTTGATGCTGGGGTGGCGCAACGCCGCGTTGAGAATTGCCGTCGTTCCCTCCACCGCTGGCTTGACAAAGTCGGCTTCTATGTCGTCTCCGGCACCGGGCATAGGTGATGCGATGTGGAAGACGTATGAAACATCTTTCAGATTCGGGTGGAAAAGCTCGGCGTTGGTGATGTCTTTGATGATGACAATCTCAATCTCGGATTTGTAGTTTGAGTATCGGTCCAAGATCTCTTTCGCTTGTTCGGGTTTTCTGATGGCAAGCCTGACACGATAGCCTGCGGCAAGAGTGACGGCCACAACATGGGCGCCAATGAAGCCAGTACTGCCAGTGATGAAGACGATTTCGGAATGCATTGTCAATTCTCAAACTTGCTGTGTGTGTATATAAACGAGATTCTCATATGCTGTGGTTTTGCCTGATGATTGTATGAGTGAACAGGCACACGTCAAGTATTTATATTTATATCAAGTCAACTCACCCACGTCGCCTGACCGGCGTGAATCGTGGCCGTGGCATCGTCATCATCTTTCTTCGAACAGATTCGGCCTGTCATCTCGACCCAGCTTACAAATCCTGGCATTTGTCCTTGGATGTCCAGATCCGAAAAGACCCTCGACGATGTACTGTCCAGTCGACTTGGTGGGAGTGAAACCTGAGGTCGGAGTGAAATCTGACGTGAGGTAAAGTCTAGATACGGGGGCGGGAGAAATCGGTTCCGCAAGTACCGCAATTCACCGCAGATGACCGCAGATGACCGCAGATGACCGCAATTTGCCGACTTTAGTAAGCAAGCGGATATTCGTATTCGGCCTTGGGATCTGACCAAGGGGACTACTTTCCGCCATCAGAAAAGTAAGAAACTTCTTCCTCAGCCATTGGGCGTCATGCAGAATTCCCGGAAACACACAACTCGCCTCAACGACTGACCCCGAGCCGGGCCGCGCAAGCTTGGCCTCGGCTGATGACCGAGTCGCACGTCATTAGTCTCGGACATGTCCGGAAATTCTCTTGAGAAGAACAATTGAGATTACTAGTGTTCATAGCTCAGTTGGTCAGCCGCGATGAACATTGCCAGAACCCCGATGAGGTCCAGGTGCAAACCCTTGATGAACTCGCCCCATCTATAAAGAGCGGCCAACGTCGCAACTCCCCTCAGTCTGATGCATCTTTTTGCGCCAGCCATTACTTCTCTGAGATTTTTTATTTCCAGCACAGTACCTACCATACTTCTCTGCCAATCAAAATGCCGTTGTGGCAGGTATTCTACACCGATGGAGCATTCCAAGACACAGACTCCAAGAGCGCCTTTGCCAAAGACATCAGCAAATTGTATGAAAACTTGGGCCTTCCCGCGTTTTACGTCGTGGTACAGTTCATGAAGCTGCCACCGGGAGACCTTTACGTCGGAGGGGAACAACGTCCAGACAACCCTTTCGTTCGCATCGTCATCAGCCATATCGCTATTTTCATTCCAGAAAAGGAAGATGCGAGGTTCAAAGAGACAATAGGCCGTATCAATGCCGTTCTCAAACCACACGTCTACGATCGTGGTTACGATTCCGAGGTGCACGTTGACCAGACGGATCGCAGGCTTTGGCAGATCAACGGGATGAATCCGCCCAAGTTTGAAAGTGACGAAGAAAGACTCTGGGCTGAGAAGAATTATCCTGTCTGGTACGATGGCGCGAATTGATGGGCGTGCAGAAGCCAAAATAAGCGAGGGTTTATGTGTTACGGGTTCGATAAGCCTTCTCAAGGTTCATTGACATTCGAAATGTTTTTCAACCAACTTAGTGTCTTTAGAGATGGATGTAACAAGCAGTCTAGGAATACGGTAATAGACCTCAACTCACTAAATGTCTATTTTTTTTTCTGGGTCTCGTTATCAAAGCTGCCGACGATGACGAAAGATTGGCATCTAGTCAGGGACAGATTTGAGCCAGAACGCCAAAATGTATATTATATTTATATGGAAAATTTTGCAAAAAAAGTATACGTAAGCCTTTATCCAATCCCTTTATCCAGACCATGCGCGAGACTTGGACATTGTCAAAGCAGCCAAAGAGACTTACGAGCGACGGTGACCTAGCTTTCTGCTGCCTTTCTGCAAAGTCGACCGGATACTCTGTCTCCATAAATAGGCGCTACTTCGTTACGCATTGATTTTCACAGCTTGACCTGGTCCGATGACTCATGAAAACAAGCTCATTGACAACACTGTGTGAATGTTATTCGCAAATTTGTATAACTTCTAGAACAAAGAATGGGAATCTCAGCTAGACATCCAGGAGCGATGATGAATATAATGCTAGATAAAAATAACACTAGGCTCGTGAGCATATACTAGTCCAAAAACGACACAAGACTTACAAGACGCAAGGGGCACTTTTGCGAAGCTCATTAACTGCCAATTACCGTGGAGCATGTGCCTGGGCAGCACAGCAAAGGGTCTTTGAGCTCTTGGATGGCAGCGCAGGGCGTGACTGGGGGTTGTGAAAATGGAGGGATGAAATTATGTGAAACATCGGGTTCTTTCGCTTCTCGGAACGTGGACGCCGGGCCTAGTGTTGCGACGACAGAGAAATCCGCCTCTTTGGCGGTCAGCAGATCGAGGACAAAGTGTAACATTGTACAATGTGCTGATCTGTGTGATTGAATCCCTTTCCTTTTTATTTCATTATTTCTTTATAATTTGTAGCTCTATTCGTCTTGAGACCATTTCTGCCACACGCCATCTCGTGTCATTTTCTCTCTTATTTTTCATCTCTTGTTTGCCCTTGTTCTCAAAAATATCTGCGTGTATATCTCTCAAGAAGTCAGTCATTCTATTCGCAACGCGCCCACTTCAAGAGCCACCTCCACTGGTCTGCATAATGGTCTTTGGCCGTCCATCCTGACAAGGACTTTGTCGACGATCTCTGGGGCATATGGGCCTCTACTGGTCCATCGTCTTGCCAATTGCTTTTGCGTCTCCATATTTTTTAAAGAACAATATGTGTATGCGCATCAGCCATTCCTGTCTTGTCCGTTTCTTTCATCGTCTCATGATCTGGGTTGCTAGCTTTGCTGTTGTTCTTGTAAAGACTGCGTAGCTTCATTCCCAATTGAACCCATACCGACTGTCTTCTAGTTTACATGGCTACAGGTTGAAAGTTCGTCTCGCAGATCAGTTATGGAGCAGGCGGCTGACACATTTCGTAGGCCATCACAAAGAGGTATCTTGACATTTACTCCGTAACCAAGATGGTTCGAAATACGTGCGTAACCTCAGGATCCACAAGGACCTGCAGCACGCACTAAAGTACACCCCCAATGCCAGCGCCTTATGACTTGCAGACATGGGCGATTAGAAACGTAAACCCGAGCCAGCAATCAGACTGTGGCGGGCTTAACGGACGCAAAAATAAGAATGAGCGGAGTTATGGGCGCAAAAAGTTTGGACTTCTGTGGCGGCCCATCTCCAACAGGCGGTTTTGCCGATGTCGGCACCGACGCGGCGCCGAGACTTGGACTTGGCCGCTTTGAGACATTTCCGATAACAGGATAACAGGAACAAAGTCGCCAGTATGGGACCTCAAATGAATGAAAAGGGCACCATGGGCGCTAGAAAAAGTCTTTTTTTCCCTTGTAATGCTGAAATGAAGTCCTGTCTAGTGGATCACCGACAAAGATGAATCAGAATGAAGCTCGGCCAACTGACTTACAGCATGAATCGAGCAGTCACGAGCCGAGGGAGAAGAACACGCCGCCGTCGACTGACGTTGAGAAGAATATTGTTGAGAACGGATCTGATGAGAAGCCTTATTCTGCCTTTACGCCATGGCAAAAGAGAGGTATTGTGCTCGGTGCCGCCTGCACGGCTCTGTTCTCGCCCCTCACGGCACAGATCTATCTCCCTGCGCTGAACGAGCTGTCGCGGGATCTGCATGTTACCAGCACCCAGATCGACCTCACCCTGACCACTTACATGGTGTTTCAGGGCATCACGCCCATGTTTGTGGGATCTTTGGCGGACAGCGGTGGCCGGCGGCCGGCATACGTGGTGTGCTTTGTCGTTTATCTCGCCGCCAATGTCGGACTGGCTCTGGCCCCGAGCTACGAGGCCCTCTTGGGGTTGCGGTGTCTTCAGTCGGCCGGGTCGAGCAGCACGATTGCGCTGTGCATGGCCGTGGTGGCGGACGTGGTGACGTCGGCTGAGAGAGGGCAGTATGTCGGATTCACGGCCGTGCCGTCGGTGCTTGGTCCCGCGCTGGGGCCGATTCTGGGCGGTCTGCTTTCGCAGTATCTCGGCTGGAGGGCCATTTTCTGGTTCTTGGCTATCATTTCACTCGTGGCACTCGTGGGCATCGTGCTGGTATTTCCCGAGACGTGTCGTCACATTGTGGGCGACGGGTCTGTCACTCCGCCGCCGCTGTACCAGTCTGTCTGGCAGCTGGCGCGACGACGACGCAAGCCGAAGCACGAGGATGGCTCGGCAAACACGTCATTATCGGAGGATGCTCGCGCCGGCGACAGCAAATTCAGGTTCAAAGCGCCCAACATCTTTGCTTCGCTTCTGCTCCTGTTTCAGAAGGAGACAGGCCTGCTCCTCTGCACGGGCAGCCTCGTCTTCGCCGGCTTCTACTGCGTGGCATCGGCCATGCCCAGCCTCTTTGCCCATCGGTACGGCTACGACGACATCGAGGTGGGCTTGATGTATCTTCCGTTTGCCGTGGGCTCCATTGTTGCCGCTGTCGTCGTCGGGCCAGCCATCAATCGCAACTTTGAGCGTCACTGCGTCAGGACCGGCATTCCCTACCGCCGCAGCCGACAGCAGGATCTGTCACGGTTCCCCATTGAGCGTGCCCGCCTCGAGATTGGTCTTCCCCTGCTCTGCCTCGCCGGCGTGAGCTTGATTGGATGGGGATGGGCAGTCCACGCCGTCACCCACGTCGCGGTTCCTTGCGCCATGAGCTTCCTCGTGGGCATCGGCATGATTGGTTTCAACAACACGAGCAACATCCTTCTGGTCGACATTCATCCGGGCAAGGCCGGTACCGCGACCGCTGCCAACAACTTTACGCGGTGCCTCGTCGGCGCCGGCGCCAGTGCTGCCATTGTGCCGCTGGTTGATGCCGTCGGGGTCGGGCCGGCTTTTACGCTGGTCGGCGGGCTGTATTTTGTCTGCGTCGTACCGCTCCTGGTGCTTCTGCGGTTTGGCATGAGGTGGAGGTCGGAGGCGAAAGCGTCCTAGTTCTCTGCACGGTGGTCATCCGCGGCAGGTTTGTATTTCACGGGCATCCTTGACCACAATATACCGAACGGTGACAATGTCTTGTCCCCAGACTTCGTCTACACAGAAAGATGTGAGATCATTACTTTCTTCACGTATCTTCTGTGTCTTTCCTGTATTTTCCTCGTTTTTTTCCTGTATTTTCTTGGGTTGATATAAAAAAACAAGAAAGGGTAGGAAAGAACCACGGCATCATGCGTCTGACCAGGCCTCGTCCGCACTTGACGGCAGGATTCGTCGCATCATGCGATTCACGGCGAAAGGGCACTTCAATTCAAATCACAAGAATAAGGCAAACAAAGAAAAACATCCAAAAATAGAAGAATCACAATTAAATCCAATCACAAAGCTTCTCAAATCAAGACGCAATACCAAAACTTCGAAACCGCATACATGAAGCGGCAGCAAAAACGCCCCCGCTCGAGCGTCTTAGCGGATGAAGAACAAGTAGCCCCGGTACGTAGTACCATATGTCGAGTAGCAGGAGCAGCGCATCAAATATCCAGTGCATCTCATGCGATTGTTTTTCGTCTGGCTCTATTCTGAGCATGCTTGTGACGGGATCGGTGCTGCGCAATCTTTGCACGGCATTAGCTATTTGTCTCTCACTGACATCGCTGACCCCTCTGCGCCCGCCCACGCCCTTGTTTTTACATACAGCAGACTACATACAGTGGGTCCCGGTAATTCCGAGTTGGACCTAACTTTTCACCAAATTTTATACTTTTTAAATACTTATTTTCAAAATATATATAAAATATTTATATTTAAAAACTTAAAATATTTTATTTAATATT
>JMQE01001416.1:0-21369 GCA_000731825.1 Hypocrella siamensis | reverse complement strand
GGGGGGGGGCGGAAGCGAGGGGGTTTACAGGAGAGAAGAAAATGTCAGGAGAGGAAGGGATAGAAGGAGCAAAGGAAACAAGAAGTAGAAGGGGACACAGACAAAGGGAGAAAGAGAAATGAGAAAGACAAACAACGACGCAGTAGGTGTCAACGCACGGGTCAAACGACAATAGATCCGGCTACAGACTCTGTCTCCCTCACTGACAGGCCGACGAACTAGGTCTCCATGACTTGTTTTTCTGCGAATGCAAACTTTGGTCATGGCCGGCTCTTGCAGATCCCGGCGCTCGACGTCCATCAATCAAAACAACGGAAAGCCAATCAAACCTGCATTCGACGCATCAGCACACCTCTTCACCCTGATACTCGCGTTTCGCTTGCCGAATTTCTGATAATTCAAGCCCAAGTTCGTCCGAATACTCCCCCATGGCGTTTCACTGCGAGATCCGGGCCGCGCTTTGCCGCGCTTCATCATTTGACCACAAAGTCAAGTGAACCAAGTATGCTTTGACGCTCCATTATCCTGCTCTCTGGGGTCAAGCTGGCCATTGATCGTGGTGGGCGCCGTCATTAGCGTTTCTTCGTCTGATTTGCCTGGTATTCCGCCCCCAAGCAAGGAAAAAAGGCGTCTGCATGCCCGCACTACTTGCTGGGTACGTACCGTACTGCCGCTGCGTTGCATTGCGCATATTCAACGTTGCACGCTGCTACTTTTCTCAGGGTCTAGGTTGCTTGTGACGTATTTCACAGCAGAAATGCGGGCACAGAATCGACCAAATATGATTCGTTCTCTAGAAACCAAGCTTGTGACCAACAGGCGACCCAGGATATCCACGGTCAGAAAAAAAGAGTTGCCGGCCAGCATCAGCATCATGCAGCTAAGAGACACGAAGCTACGGAGTACAGAAAGCTACAGTATAATGGCTCCGTGGGCCGCGCTATCATTCGACAGCGTCTGAGCAGCCTATCCGCAATTGATGCTCGCCAGTCAAACCAGCTGCCCTCATCCCGGCATGCGCAGCCTCGGCTGAAGACATGGAACATGGGAGTAGGGCATGGCAATTAGCCACCGCAACGGACAGCTCACGACGCGGTAGCCTTGCTGCTGGACGAAGCGCAACCTGGGAGAGCACCGCTCGTGGACATCGCACACAACTATATCGGCCTACAGAGGCCAGTTGACCATGACGAAATTGGCAGCCTACGATGCTATCTCCTCTCTTGTGAGGACGGGACTCTGGCGCTGACTTCAGACGCGTGATGCCGTGGTTTTGAGGCCCAAACCAAACCCCTGGTCCCGAGGGTACCAGTTGGGAATGAGGCGTGTCTGTGGCGTGTCTCTTTGAATGGTGACTCGGTGACTGCCGAGCCTGGGGCCTCCCGCCTCCGGAAGGCAAAATCCGGTAGCACCCGTCACCGTGAGCCGCTGAGTCGAGGGGACAAGAAAAGTCTGACATCGGCCAGCCGTTCTTTTTACGTCACAAAGATAACGAGGTGACGACTTTGGCGAACGACAGATGTGGCTGCGTATGGCTTGTCTAAGTGGTCACCGTGAAGACCTTGGCTCACCGGGTGATGAATGACTGCTGCCGACACCAGAGACAAGACTCTGTGCTCGCATTCCGCATCAACAGGACTACGTGGCTCAATTTTCAGACAAACCCTTGATTGGATTGAACGCTTGCCCTTAGTCCAATCGCAGCTCTCAATGATGGGCACGGAGGCTAGTCGAGACTGTATCTGCATGGGCGCAGTTTCTTCATCGCCTGAGCTGGAGATGCAGATAAGGAGGGCCTTGATCGTCTACAGCATTACCCCCCGATGCCTCCGTTAGCAACTTGCAGATCGGGCCTGGAGCTCTCAGGGTCAAATTGGCTCGCAATGAAGGTTCCTGAGGTGCTTGCGGGCTCGGCCGCCTTCATCATCGCAGTTGATAATGATGTATCAAATTGCGACTTCACCGGCCGGCCCTAGACAGTATCCGCCCTTATACCCGCCCGCTCTCCGTACCAAAATTATGGGAATGAGGGATCCACCAGCTGCCAGTCAGTCAGTGGGATTGAGGGTCTAAGATACAGATTGATCAGGTGTTCAGCACACGGCATTTCTTAGCAGTGCTGTGCGGAGCACATTCGTAGGGCCAAAGTCGCGTCCGTCTGTCTGCGATGGGAGGTTCTGGGGTGGTGTACTGATACGGAGTACTCCGTACCTGGCCAAGTCTCTCAGGTGTCTCCGAGCTGAGGGAGGGAAGCGCCCGAATAGCACGACGGGGTTTGGTCGAGGACACAGTCTCGGGTCATGAAGAGCGGAATGGCCCTTGGACCTGCCTATCTTTTCCGAGCACCTTTCGAGCCCAATCTCGAGGCTCACGCGGAGCAGGGCACCCCAGCACTCGATGATGCATGGCGCCATTTCAGGTTCACAAACGCTTGTTCCTTTTTCCTGTGGGACCCATTGTACGGAGTATTGCTCGTCATTGCCAAGTTGGGAAATCTTGGCGTCGGTAACATACCACCACTGAACAAGGCCGCCTCTAGTCGAGGGCCGGACGTGTCTGCACTTGTTGCTCTTTTCCCTCTCGAACCTTTGAGCAGCCGCGAGGTTCTCAGCCACGGCCCTCCCTTGAACTGGTTGGCGGAAAGATTTGGGCTGGCATCAGCGGCCTGTCTGCCTTGCCCGCATAAACGAAATCACTCGAACGTGGGCCCGAGAAAATGCAGTCCTGTTGAGAAAAAAAAAAAAGAAGAGAAGCAGAGCTGGAATACTCCGTACAGTACAGTTAGGTGGGCCCCTATTGCGATTCGATTGTGCGACGTTGTTTTGCATCTGTCGGTTGTGACCGGATGTCTCATATCATTGATCACGAGCCAAGCCGAGCGCGATGCTCTTTGCAATGCGTTGAGCCCCAAGAATTCTGAAAAGTGCCATTCCCATTGGCCTTGTGGACTCGATTTCTCCTGCACGATGTCGACTTTTTCATCATCCCCTTCCGCTTCCCACGAGGCCCAGGAATGGTCGTGAACCTCTTGGAGAAGACGATTCGCACGCAGCGGCCAGTATTTGCCAAAGAAATAACTCTAGCAGTCGTGAGTTTCTCGCCAGAGATGCACGGGACAGTCGTCTTCACCTCGCAGCCGAGTCACAGGGGTCGGTCGCCTGTTCTCGAACGACACGGTCAGGCCACAACGACTGATGGCATTATGGCTGTTTTCAAAGAAGCAAGAAAAACTTTTCCAGTATCAATCATAGAACGGAAATCTTTTGGGAATGCAGTAAGACCGGTGCGCGATGCACGAGGCAAAATCACGATGCAAAAGAGTCTCGCAGATGGCGATGAGCGACTCCACCAACCATGCGGCGAGAAGCCGCGTACGATTCATGCAAAAGCATGTCTGAGATCTGGGTTACGTTGAGAATGTGTTCAGCCGTCTAGTTCTCATGGTACCAGGAACCATGGCTGCAGAACAGCACGTCTGCTGAAGACATGTGTTTCCGTTGACTGTTCTAATTGAGAGAAAAGAGGCTTCGACGTTGATGGTGGCGTCGTGTCTCTCATCGATTCAGCATGGCCCTGCATGAAGAGAACAAAGCTGCAGAGGAAGAAAGGAATGAACCGGAAGGATGAAGATGACCACGACGGTTGCAGACCCGAAGAGATCCGAAGAGATGAATTGCGCGGCGAGCTTCCAGAGGCTGCGATGGCCCATGTTTCTCCCGGCCAGAGGTCCACACATGAGAAGATGACGTCCAGTTGATAAGGCCGCTCTACTCTGCTTGTCTCAGGAAATGGCTCGATCACTATTGTTTGTTCTCTCGACTTTCTCTTGGTGCAGTAGTGATATTCATGTGACGTGCTACTGGCACAGACATACGGAGTACACACGCACAATACGAGAGAGATAGCAGCCCGTGTTGACGTGTCGAGATGTGTTCTACGATTCCATGTCCAGCTTAGCCCAGGAAGGGAAAGGAGCTGCTGTTTCATCTGATGTTTGTTCCCAGGGATTCTGCATATGCGACCGTGGTTGGTGGATGCACATGTCGTGCGTACTTGGCCAGGATTGCGCAGCTGGAGAAGTATTGTACGTACGGCTTTTTTTTCCCTTATTTTAAAAGAAAATCCCTTTGCTGACTTCATTTCCAGGTAGGATAGGCTCAAATGATGGTGGTGGCGGCTGCTCGAAGAAGGAAAAGATCCCACAGATGCACATACACACACGCACACACACATACACACACATACACTTTAACATTTACGTGTACACATACAAAGGAAACACCAACCGAGTCGTTATCTTGACGGACTTGGTCGGCACGCATGTGATGTGTTTCGACTCTGTTTAGCGACTCATGCAAGATTATCGCTGCGCCTGGCCAAGCAACGTCACCATGACCAGTCTTCGGAGAGATCCACTGATTTTTTCTTGTACGCCCATGGTGAGAATCTGGGCAAGGCTACCTTGCTTTGCTCCAGGCTAACGGAGGAGGGGGGAAATCATCCCATCTGCGAAAGGTGATGGTCTCTGCGAGGACGGACGGAGCTGTCTTTTGAGGCATCTGAGGCAGACGGACTTGTAGGTGATTGCAGCGATGCTCACGAATCTCGGATGCATTTGTTTTATTCTGTATATATCTTTTTCTGCTTTGTTTTATTTTATTTTCCAAGGTAAATCATTCTCAACAAACTCGTGTACGCATGCGCACGCTTTGTTTCGGAGGATGCGTGTCGTCCCATTTCTGGCCCTGACATGTCTCACACAAGTGTGCCAGGGCCATTGGTTCATCACATATCACACGTGGAAATGAGGCAATCTCGTATCGGGACATTTTTTTGTTGCTCTCGCCGTCGTTTTTATATCGGAAAGAATCGCTGAGGGTGTGTAGGGTATGTGCGTCTGTTTCTAGAGCGAGTTCTAGGCGAGTTCTGCCTGCGTATCCGTGTACGTATGTATGTACATACATATGTATGTATGTATGTATGTACCTGATGTATATGGATGTGTACATTCTCTCAAGCTTCGGAAGAAACGCATCCGACCATGAATTTCGTGCCTGAATTCCTGACACGCTGTACATGGTATTTACGAGCTAGCGCTTTCATGTTTCCCTTTGACAAAAGATGCTCCACTTCACAATCTTCCAACCCTGTGTGTAAGCACTTGGTGGTCTTTCTAGACGTCAACATAACCAATGTGCTTGCTTGCTGCCTAAGTTCTGGTCAAATTGTGTTGTGGCAGAAAGGCCATGGCAGCAAGTGGGAGTCAGGTTTCAAATTATGAGAAAGGAGCTTGATAATCTTTTTCTTCTTCTCCCGCATAGCTAGCTACATCGTTCTTGGACATCATCTGCAAACAGGATGAAATAGTCGAGAGAAAGAGCGAGATGCTTCTTCGCTAAGACCCTAGGGTAGCTCGTCGTCTGCTGCCCGATTACGTATCGGCTGTCGTTGGGGACCGTGCGTTGGTAGATTGCGCTGAAGTTTGAGACACCAGCTGCTTCTTTCTTTCTTGTTCCCTTTCCTTCATACGTGGATGTTTCCCTTTCTTGTTTCGTATGCTTCCTCCTTTCCCTCGTGTTCATGTGCCCTTGTCCCAATGCAGAGACTCTGGACGTGGGGTATAAAACCGACCTGTCAACGGGTCGTCTTGCGTAGGTTGACACGGGAAAAAAGGGTTGGAAAAAAAGGGAAGCAAGGAAAGATGAAAATGAAAATCTTGTCATTGAAATCCTGACGCCGGCGCCAAAACAAGATCCGGTTTTTCGGGGGAAAAAAAGGAAAAAAATTTCTTAGCCCAGGCTCCTCTCATGACTCCTCCTCTGACCCGGCACTCGACTTGACTGCCGTCGAGAGGCTGATGGAAATCTTGCCGCCTCCCCCAAAAGACTTTCGCTTCGACGCCATGCGCAGGTTCGTCGCCGCGTTGGACTCGGACGAGCTGCTGTTCCGTCGCTTGCTCTGCATCAGCTTGCCGAGCTCATCTTCCTCCTCGTCTTCTTCGCGACGTCGCTTCTCCGACAGCCGTTCAGGTGGAGACGAAACGGATGCCAAACTTGATGCCGCACCTGATGCTTCTTCTGTCGTCGGTCTCGTCGTCGTCGTCGTCGTCGTCGTCGTCGTCGTCGTCGTCGTCGTCACCGCCGTCGTAGCTTCGTCGGGCGCCGTGGTGCCTTCTGCCGTCGCGCTCTCGTCGCCGCTCTCGTCGTCCGATGTATAGTCAACCAGGGGCTTCGAGGGCGTCAAAGCCCCGTTGCCGCGGAGAATCGGGCTCGGCGTGTCGGGCTCGGGCTCGGGCTCGGGCTCGGTCTCGGCCTGTTGATCCTCGTCATTGTCCTCCGGATCTGACGTGTTCCAGTACTCGTCCTCGTTCGGATCCACGACGAGTTGTTCCATCAGCCGCGACGTCGGTGGCGGCTTTCGGTTCGCAGCATCCTCATTCTCCAAGAGGTAGTCCATGTTGGCCGTGAATCCTTCCGTCTGGTCGTAGCGCACCACGAGATCTCCAAAGGTAGAGATGTAACTCAGCGTGATGAGGCTCTCTCGGCGCGTCGACACGAGATATTTGATCAGATCCTTCAGGTTCTCCTTTTTAATGAACTCAAAGAGTTCGAGACAGGCAGAGCTGAGCAGGTTGTCTCTTGGCATGGCCTCGAGCAAAACGTCGAGTGCCGGGGTCAAAGCTTGTTTCTCTGCAATCTGCTTGATGTAAAAGTCCTCCTGCGTGCCGATGAGGCCTCGGAAAAACCGTATGGCAACTGCAAATTACAGAGTCGGTCAGTACAATCGAAGCAACACGGTCCCATCGTCTCCCACGGCTTCCATCTCACCTAGGCGCAGATACTTCTCGGGGCTCTCCAGCAGCTGGGAAACTCGCTTGACGACGTTGTTGGTCATGACAAAAAATCTGCTGAACCGGTGATGCTGGCGAATGAAAAAGGACAGAATCTCGACGAGGTAGGTAAACATGGAGGCTTGCTGCACGGAAAAGTCCAAATCGGTCCGGTGCTCGAGGTCGAGCAACGGCTGAAACAGCTTGGCAACGGACCGTTCGTAGAATCGCGTGAGGAAAAGCTCTTGCTGGGGATCGACCGCGGGCAGCGGCCGCGGTCGGCCTCCCGGGGCCATCTCTCCGCCTGCCCGCGCCATCTCTAGCATGTGAGGTGCAAATCCCTGGTCCAGGAGCACCTTGAGGGCTTCCGAGATTTGCGACTTGACGCCGAGGTCGACCTCGACCAGCAACAGCTCGATGAGCGAATCGACCAGGGACGGCTGGTTCTCGTGCATGTGACGAAAGATTGTCTGCCGAATCATGTGCGGATCGTGGTCGATGATGGACACCAGGATGTCGGTAGCCCCGACCCGGACGCCGACGTCAGCGTGTCTCAGCCCAAAGTGAATGACCTGGAGGAGCCCATGCGCAATCAGGTTGTTGTAGAGCGACTGTCTCGCCTGCGGCTGGATGTTCTTGGCAATCGCGCAGCACTGTTGGATGAACAGGACTGCCTCCTTCTTCTTCTTTTGGTCGCGCCGGCGGGCGTTGAAGATGCTGAAGAGCTCGCCCAAGAAGTCGGAGTTGGATTGCAGATGCTGGAGAATGTCGACCTGGTTGAAGAAGATGAGCGAGTTGAGGACGGAAAACGTGGGATCATCGAGGATCCGGGCGAGCACGACGTCCTTGAGATACTGAAGGCGATACGTCTGGTGTATCTTTTGACGAGTGCGGTCGTCCTCGATGCGAACAACTTCCTTGAAGCGGCCTTGATTGTCGAGCCATTGCCTGTGGTTGGCTTTATGGCTGGGAAAGTCTGGATCGTATTCCAGGGCGCCGACCACGCCCAAGACGCATTCGTCAGACACGGCATGCTCGATAATGGTTGTGTCGTTGAGGAGGATGATGGTCTTCATTATGTTGCACAGCCGATGCAGGTCTGGCAGGCTCTCGAGGTCTTCGGCCATCTCGACCAAAGGTATCAGCTTGCCGATGTAGCCGTCGTCCATGATGAACTTGGCGAGCGCATTGCGACCGCTGGCGCTCGAGCTGACGGCGCGCATGCTCGACTCGATCTCGGGCAGGTTTCCAAGTTCGGCCGACGGCAGGTTGATGGCTGGGTGCATTTCCAAGGCCAGGTCGTCTGAAAGGCCGTCCTCTCCCCTCAAGTTGTTGGAGAATGCCTGCTGTACATTGCTCACGAACCGCCTGCGACAGGGGGGTGGGGGGTGAAGAAGAAATGGGGGAGACAATGTCAGCCGACGGCCACAAAACGACAAGAGACCACAGACGGATGGATGAATGGATGAATGGATGAATGGATGAAGGACGGGTTTGTCGCCCGTGGATGGATTTGCGTACCATATCAAAGCGCAGCCTTCAGCTTCCTGGAAGCTGAGAGCCATGTCCACCCCACTTTCGGGCTCCTGCCAGACGATGAGAGTTTCTGGGGAGCAGACAGAACAGAGATCAAATCAGCTTCTAGCTGATTCCCAGCGATTCCTGGCGGTCGTTTCAAGACACGTCGTTGCGAGAGGAAAATAAGAGACGCACCTTGCTGCTTTTGAAATCCATCCTCCTTTTGGATTTTCGTCTCGAGCAGCAATCGCTCCGGATCATCTTCCGACTCTACAATGACCCGCGGGTCCTTGCGGCCGTCGACTTCATCCTATCGGTTTCGACAGGGCTCCATCAGTACATGCAAGTCAGGGACGAAGGACGTTGTCCAAAACTCACAGAGCCAAAGCTTGCCGTGCAAAACCCCGTCCCACGATCAAACCAGTCATTCTCGCGCAGCTCGTAGACCTTGACGCGCTTCTTGTCCGTCGCCTGATGAGGCACCGGCTGTGCCATCATCAACGCCCCGGGTTCCACCTCGTCGCGAATCTGGTCGTACGCACTCGAGTCCGGGACAACGTCGAGATAGTGTTGGGGCGACAGTTCAGACACAGACGTCTCGTGGCTCAGGAGGGTGAGCGCCGCCACGATTCTGGCCGTCGATGCGCCCTACGAGGAGAGGGGCGCGAGGGGAGGGATGGGGAGGAAGGGAAGAGACCGGGCGGCGACGACGTCAGCGGGCAGCACAGCAACGATCAGCCCACGACTGCGCTCTGATAGCCGTGTGACGTGACGGCGTCGGTCGTCGTCGTCGGCGGCGGCGGCGGCAGCGGCGTCGTCTTGGTGATGATGCTCGGTGAAGCGTGGTGATGCGCCGGAGAGGTCAAGAATTGGGCGTGGTTTGACTGTGCTGTGTGTGTGTGCTGGCGCCACGCAAAAATGCAGCCGCTCGAGACGGCCGGTCGGGCCTCTCGCGGGCTTGTCGCCGCGGGCGAGCGAGCGAGCGAGCGTTGAAGGGAAGCGCCGAGGGCTGGCGCTGCGCTGGAGCGGCAAGCGGACGGAGGAGCGCAGAGGCGGCGGCGGCGGCCGGCGACGACGACGACGACGACGACGACAACGACGAAGACTCTGTCGCGGTGAGGAGAGGCGCGGGGAGAAAGGCGCGTGGGCTGGGGATGGGCCGCGGTGATATGGGTTGGGGCAAATGGTTGACGATGCGAGGGTGTGTGAGCACTGAAGACGGAAGCGGAGTGGCACCAAGTGGGCAGGGCGCGTGGGCGGAGTTGCCTCTTGGCCATCAAACTGCGTTCTTGGTCCTTGGTCGCAGTCACTGCTCGTGCGCCGCCCGTTGGGCCGCCGGCCGGCGGTGGTTCCTGCTGTTCCCGCAGAAGAACCCGCAGAACCGCAGAACCCGCAGAACCCGCACACGGGCCACACTGCCAAGCACAAGGAGAGGAGGCCCTTTCCAGACGAACAAACAATGGACACCATCCAAGCAATGCGCAAAGCCAACGTCAGCGCCCGAGTTTCGTGACAAATTTCCAATGCCCTCGATAACGCCCTTGATTCAACGTCGATATACATACCTGTCCATGCTGTCACGGATTGTAGCCACCTCCTCGGCTCCCTAGATAGTACATACAAAATTGTACGTTCCTGGCAGCGTCTGTATGCACATGCGTTTCCGCATCCTACGGACTAGCGCCAATCGGGAAAAGCCGGGGCAGAACAGCCATTTCGCGTCTCTGCTCTCTGCAACCAAGATTCCTCCTCCCTTCGATTTGAGTTTTCTTCTTCCTCTTCTGCAGGTCTTTGTGCAGGCTCTATTGTAGGCTCTGTTGCCGCACCCACCAAGACCATCACGCGAAGAACTTCAAACTCCGGCTTGACCAATCATTGTGCCAACCTGAGCATTCGTGCAATCCTGCAATCCTCTCGACTAGATTAATATCACACAAGCAAAACTGGTAATTGCTTTCCACGTCTTCTTTCTTTCTTTCTTTCTTTTGTCTTTCTTGCTTCTTTGATATTCCCTCCCCACTTTTAAACATGGCTTCTAGTCCGAGCAGAGCCGATCATGTATGTCTATGATGTCGATTTCTCAATGTTTAATCTTCGCCCATTTATGGAATTCGTCAATCATTTCATCGGTGATGCTGGTATGAGTCTCCTTGATAGCCTCCAAGAGGTCAATTCTCTTGATTTCAGGGCCTGTCTTTGCCGCATCTGCCGAATCGCCCATGGATTCGGATTCGAGTCGCTCCATCGCCTTCTCACCGGCCTCGATACAAACGGCTTGGATCTCGGCACCTGAGAACCCTTCCGTCTCCGTGGACAGCTCACCAATGTTGACATCTTGTGCCAGGTTCAATTCTCTCAGGTGAATATTGAACACGGCCTCTCGGGCGGTCTGGTCGGGCGGACCAACGTACAGTTTCTTGTGGAATCGACCGGCACGCAAGAGTGCCGGATCCAAGATTTGGGGCCGGTTCGTGGCAGCAATGACGAGAACCCCTTTGAGGGTCTCGAACCCGTCCATTTCCGTCAGCAACGTCGTCAGCACATTAACACCACCACCGCCTATACCATGTGTGCGGCTGGTGAGTTGCCCAATGGAGTCGATCTCATCGAAGAAAATGATGGACGGAGAGGCGTTGCGAGCTCGCTGAAAGAGCATGCGAGTAGCACGCTCGGTCTCGCCCACGAACATGTTCAGCAACTCGGCACCTTTGATGGAGAAGAAATTGAAGCCTGACTCGGTGGCCGCGGCTTGCGCCGACAGCGTCTTGGAGCAGCCAGGGGGGCCGAAGAGGAGAAGTCCCTTGGGAGGGCGGGGTTGAACGGCACGACTTCGTGCGTCGGAACCCTGAGAGAGCGATGAGTGATTCTGGTCATTCGTACTGTATACATACTTGAAACGTCAGGGAACCAGGAACGAAGTACCTTTGTATAAGATAGCATTCTCTTGAGAACTTTCTTCACTTTTTCTTGGCCGCCAATGTCTTGAAAATGAATCGTCGGTGGCTGGAGTTTGACACCATGCATGACCGTAGGTTGTGTGATGGCCAACGCGCGTCCAATGTCGTCGCTAGAGAGGAAATGCTGTCGCTTCTCTGTGAGAGAGCCATCCGGCGATGGTGACTGCGGCTGCTGCTCATATTCCTGATCAAGTCTCTCGCTCGAGACATTGACGGCACAGCCAACTAAGATGGACAGGTCTCGGGGAGTGTACGCATGCGTCCTCTGTGCCATGCTTTCCAGACATGCGGCTCTGTCATTGGGGTGCAACGGTGGATCGCAATACGCTAGGATTTCCCGACGGTCCGCGACACAGGGAACGGACAACCCTACGTTCCTCAATAAACGACTTTCTTTCTGCAGCTCAAGTGGCATGTCTTCGACATAGTCTTGACATGTGGCTATGACAATTATCTTGGGCATGGCTTGCGTGAGATGGATCTCGGACGACAGGATATCAAGCTCCTCGGCGATGAACTCGATGACGGCTTCCCGGTTGCTTCGTTCTTTGGCGATGAGCTTCTCGAGGCCATCGATGAGGACTATGCTGGGTTGCTGCACCCGTGCCTGCTGGAAAGTAGCCCGTATGGCTGATAAATTAATTGTTGAGGGGGTGATCCAGAATGGCTTACCCCATCCAATTTCGGCGATGCGTTTCAAGATGAATGTCTTGCCCATGCCGCGGCCACCATGAATGACGAGGCCGCACGATTTCCGCTCGTTCGGATACCAAAACGGCCGTGTGAATGGCTTGAAGAATTTGTTGATTGTGGCGACTGATGATGAGAGACCGGGCACGCCTGTAAGAACGAGCGGTCTCGACGACGAGGAATCGCTGCCATTTCCGTCGTTGGATTCTTTTATCTGGATGATGCTCGTCGACAAGTCAAACTTGGCAACATTATCCTTCTTGCCGTTGACAGAAATGACCTTGAACGTGGGTCGCAACTTGCTGAAGCTGAAGCCGATGCTCTCAAAGACCATCCCTGGAAAGATCAGACCGGCCCGATCTTGAACAACCATCAGCGAAAAGGAAGATATCTTTGATCAAGAGTGAACTTCTGACTCACCCATGTACAAGCCGAGGTTCCCCTCCCACGAAATGGAGTTTTTCAAGACAACTTCGTCCTGATCTTCGCTCATATTCTGCACCGATATCTCTTGCGCATCCGGCATGTTCCCCAGCATCTCGATGCTGACCTGGTCGCCAATCTGGAAACCGGACGCTTCCTGAAATACCCTGGTCATCAGGACTACGTTGGGGTTTACATTCTTCTCTGGCGTCCATAGCGAAGCCTGTCGCCGAACGGCAACCGCGCCGTCATCACTGAGCTTCTCGATAACGCAGAGTTGGCCGCTTCTCACTTCATTGGTGAGCGTCTGAAGCGATTCTCTGCTCACATAGATTCGCGCCGCGCCGCTGAGGCTTGCCTTTTCAAGTGGCTGTGCCACAGGGCGCACTTTTGCTGTGATGCTTTTCTTCTCCATGGTTTGAAGACAAGAAGATGAGAACGAAGAGGAAATCTAGAGTCCATGCGCAGGTATCTTCAGGCACCTTGAGTGTCGACAGGCACCTGGAGTATCTGCAGGCAGCTCGAGTATCTGTAGGCACCTTGAATATCTGTAGTATGACTCTCTCCTTAGCTCTCACCATCTGTCAAAGTGCTATAAGAGCGAAACTCGCCAGATGCATCGGGCCGGCAGACTCACCTTCTCCTCCTGAGATCCTGCGACCTGTCATAAGCATGTGCGGACAGACTTCTGCCACCTGTCATAAGTATACAGAGACAGACACCTGCCAACTATCATGAAAGTGTGTAGACAGACTCCTGGCACCTGTCATAAGTGTGTGTAGACAGACAATTCGTCATCTGCTGGAGCGGAGCTCGCTGGTGCATCCGCCCGGCAAACCTTCTTTTAAGTGTAAGTTTATTGAGTCATCAAGGGATTGATTGTATGCTGGTATTGAGCTGGTTATTGCGTCGAGTCTGTGGTGGGTACAAGTATAGTGAGGGCTCATGGCACATGCCCTAAGTTACTTTTTTTTCCACCGCCCAGCCAAGGCGTAATAGGTAGTGACTGTGATTGGCTGTGGAGAATCAAACACCACCTCGATCGTGAAAACGCCCATTCTCGCACCATCACGCGGACAAAAGTCATGCATCCCCGCCACGCCCTCCTGCGCGACCTCCTCCCTAAAGAGCAATGGCCTCTTCTCAAGAGACGCAAACGTCCCGATGCCAGCCTGCCATTCGCATCATCCCTCAAGAGCGCCGCGGGTAAAGCCGACAGTCGCGTCATGCTCATCCTGCACGGCCTAAGCCCCAACTTGAACGCCAGCGACTTTTATCGTCTTGCGCCCAGCGAGCTATCGAGCTGGCAGAGCGTCATCAGAGAAGGTCCGATCATCTCGTCATGTAGTATATGGGTTCTGCGAAGAGGAGAAACTGAGAGACGTAGTCCAGCAACAGCGTGATCCTGTCACTCTCCGACCCTTGGGACGATACTTTATATCATTTGCCTCGGCCGAGGCCGCGCAGTCCTACCAAGATCGCTTAGTTCGCCTGCATAAGCTCGCGCAGCTGAAAGCATGCACGCCCAGTGGATTGTGGCAGAGCTGCGTGTCGCCGCATCTCAGGTCGCCTGCTGGCGTGGATCCGAGTGAGGAATTGGACGGGTTCACAGTGACCTCTGGGACACATGGGGGCGTTGCCCTTCTGCGACGGCGCGTGTCTGCGACGGCCAAGTGGCTGGAGACGCTTCGAACGGTGGTGGATGCTTCTGAACATGGCGACAAGTCGCCTGTCGTGCTGGTGCGCGTTCAACCGCCTACCCTGAGCGCGGCGGACTTGACGACGGCCATCCGAGCGGATGGACGGAGGCGCGGGGCTTCGTGGGATGTACGTCCGCCTCGACAGATTCAGCTTGGACGCGACGAGAAACTGAAACGCGGCGAGGGTCAAAGCCTGCTCTCCGATGATGAGAAAGTGCCAGTCGTAAAGAAACAGGCCGAGCAGCCGTTCCTGGTGGTGTGCGCAAACGAACTCGAAGCACGGCGCTTTCATAGGCACTGGAACCAGAAAGTCTTGGTTGCTGACCGGGAAGACGGCCGCGGTGTGAGGAGAAATGTACTTGATGCATCAATAATTAAGTGGTGACCGCCCATACTGTTCTATCGAGACCACGCCTTTTCATTTCATCCTCCATCCTCCGTCCTCCAGCCCTTTGTCTCCTTTGTGCAATTCACCGTCGTAGAATCCTAGTCTCCTTCACCTGTGCGTCACTCTCCGCCGGAAATGCTCATTTCGAATCAAATTTGTCATGCGCGTCACCGTCCGTCTGAAGGAGGGTCGAGTGTCATACCACTTTCCATTGCAGCGGTCATGGGATTGTGCCAGCCCATTTCCGCATACCCCTCAGCCTAATACAAGTTTTGGTCCCATGTGCCGAGACTTGACCTGAGGTCGGGGGACAAAAAAGTCGGGTAGCGCGGAAAAAAAAAAAAAGATTTTGGCGTCAGAATCCATACCAAAAATACCAAGAGAACTCCCAAAACGCATCCGCCCCTCTAATACGGAAGGGAGGTCATGAAAGATGGAGCAGCACGCAAAAAAGAAGGACTATAGAGCAGAAACCAACAAGTGCGAGCCCTCCAAGGCCCTTGTTGAGAAAAAAAGAAGAAGGAAAGAAGCCCCCCCCCAAAACGTCTGCGAAAAATTCGATGCCGCACAGACACACCGTTTCGAACAAAAACAACCGCTTCCATATACTCAGTCTTTCACTCCCATAGTATTTCTTGTCACAATGTGGACGGCGTCATTTCGGTTTCCACAGAGAACTTGATTCGGCCCAGCTGTTCATCAGCAGCACTTGTTATTGCCGCCCTCGCCTTTGTCGCCGACGTTGACGCCGGTCCCAGTTGCTTGGTCATTCTTGGAATTGTCAATCAGTCGCTTCTTGATGTCGGCTGCCAAGTTGTAGAAGGCCTGGTCGATGTTGATATTGCTCTTTGCTGAAACTTCTAGAAATGGGATACCGAGTTCGTCTGCCAGCGCTTGGCCCTGTTCTGTTGACACCACCCGCTTGTCCTCCCAATCGCATTTGTTGCCAATCAAAATCTTGTTGACGCCTTCGGTGGCATGTTGCTCGACATTCTGAAACCAGGTTCGGATATCTAATAAGAGATGTCAAGGTTAGCAAACTCTCGTCACGAGTGCAGTCTGAAGCGTGACCATGGCGGAGGTTCGACTTGGACGCGCTGTCCCCGTCAGAGCCACGGCCTCGACACGGATGCAAAAGCGACGTACTGCTGAATGATCGCTCGTCCGTCACGTCGTAGACCAGCAGAATGCCCATGGCCCCGCGGTAGTAGGCTGTTGTGATGGTGCGGAAACGCTCCTGGCCAGCGGTGTCCCAGATCTGCAGCTTGACGCGCTTGCCATCGAGCTCAATAGTTCGAATCTTGAAGTCGATGCCGATGGTGGTGATGAAGGACGGGGTGAAGGAGTCCTCGCTAAAACGCAGCAGACAACAGGACTTGCCCACGCCTGAGTCACCTATTAGCAGCAACTTGATCTACACCAGGCCAACGTCAGCAGCTGTGCAGGCAGCCATCAAAAATCGTCTCTGCAACTCGGATATCTCCAGAGCCAGAGGGATCCGATGTCGCAGGGAAGAGGCGGACGACAGGGCGGCCCCATCTGGAAAGAGGGAGGGGAGCGCCGTCGGGACGGAGAGTCGTACCAGAAAGTCGTAATTGCGATTGCTGGGCATTGTGACTGCTAAACGATGAGCGGTGTGGTGTCGATCGGAAATGCCGGAATGAAGCGAGCACTGCGAGCAGAGGGATTTCACTGCCAGATACGGTCGCAGGCCAGAGGAAACTGAGGAAGGGTGAGTTGTGCGGCTGGCGGGAGGAAAGGGGAGAAGACGGACGACAGCTGTAACGAGGCAGTGGCGGCGATGGTTTCGAGCGGGTGTGGGAGTGGCGGGTTCGGGCCAGCAAGTGGGCGCAGTCAATCTCTCAATCAAAGAGCAGCGTTGGGTAGGGTAGTAAAGGTTGGTGGTGGTGGTGGTGGTGGTGGTGGTGGGCGCTTTTTTAGTGCCTAGTAGCACGAGTAGCAGTGGGACTTCAAGGTTGGCACAACGTGGGGTCTCACTGGGGAAAAAAATGCTGCGGAATGCACTGTACCTGCTACAGGTGCCCTGGTGCTGTATGTACAGATGTACCTACGTGCTGAGAGACGCCCTGAGATGTGTCCGAGATGGCCTGCCCTTGCCAGGGAATTGTTCAGGGTGGCTGATGGCCCATGAACAAGGATCGTGCAACGCAAAAGCAGGACCAGGGCCTGTGCTCTCAATCGAATAAAGCTGATCTTCAGTGGCCAAAGCAGACCTCGACAGCTTGTTCATGCCCGTACGTGCCAGAAAAGGGACTGCCGGGTTTGCTGCCAAGAGCCAACCTCTAACTCATCCCGGATGTTCCTCATCTGTCACCTCCCGCGAGCCGCTTTGACAGCGTGGAGTATCTTGATCAACTGCACGAGTCTGCAGGATTGCAATTCTCTGGGCCCATTCCCTCTTGCTTCGCAACATGACTCTAATACTTCCTCGCCAAACCTGTCCAGAATTCCAAAACTCTTGGTAACGTCTTGGAAAACTCAATCTTCTACCTAGGTAGATTGCTCACGGGCCAACATGCGGGGCTACTCACCTGTTACGGTGACTATCCCGACAAGAAAACACGGATTTTCCTCTTGCTTCACTTCAGACATGAGCCTGATCTCACGCTGATACGGACCCCCAATCTCAGTTCCACGCAGCTACGGATTAAAGCTCCCAAAAGCCCCCGAAATCCCCGCACCAGCCCGCATCTCGTCCAAAGCGAGAAGCATACCACTTCCAAACCGCCATTCACCAATAAAGATACTTGTCAAGCGCATTCATGAGTAGAGATTTCGTGAATTATCTAGCATGCAGGCCCCAGGACGGCCTATGTATGATACATGTATAGCTACACTCTCGCCCTCTCAAGGCGTCAGGTCTGCACAACGAGATGGGCACGCGTTTTCCCACAAGGCTTGCGAAAACAACTCTACTCATTGATCTTGGCAAGTATCCTGGACCGTGAAGCACGAAGTCAGTATTCAGCACACCAGAACGCCAAGAAGGAAGAAAAGGGGGGGGGGGGGGGGGGGGGAGTTACGCACTCGCTGTCCCGGAAGAGGTGATACTCCTCCTCGCCAGCCTTGACAGGTGAACCGCCAAACTAGAGCCCCAATAAACGTCAGTCGTGACTTGAACATTCCCTCGTATTCCGGGCTATACGCCTTGTACGTACCTGAGGAATGAGGACACGATCGCCAATCGCCACGCCCATTGGCAACCTATTTCCCGACTTGTCGAGAGCGCCCGGTCCAACAGCGAGCACCTTGGCCTCGTTCAGCTTCTCGACGCTCGCCTCTGGCAGGAAGATACCGCTTGCTGTCTTTGTCTCGGCCTTGACGCGCTGGACCAGCACGCGATCGAGCAGAGGTGCGAGGGACCGAATCGATCGAATCGAAGTCGCCTGGCTAAGGGGTTAGCCAAATGAATGTGCCTGCTCATTGGGCAGGAATGCTGAACAGACCATTTTGGAAATCAGTGAGTATAAAGAAAAACAAGAAACTTAGGAACGGGTATCGAATGAGTGGAATCGCTGGGGTAAAAACAAAGGCAAAATGTTGCCAGAAAGGAAATCGTCGGTGTTGCAGGACTTATTTGCTGTGGGTGGAGCTCTCTTTCTAAGAGCTTCGAGAAAGGTCAAGCTTTTTTCTCCTCTACACCTCTGAAACGCACACTCTGCCGGCCTCTAAGTTTTTCCGGTTCCGGGACTCAGCGCGAATGACCCGAATTGCACCTCCAATGCATCGGAGCGCAGAGCAACATTTTGTTCCGGGAGCTGTTTCAGTCTGCACGCTGCTATTTCTATTGGTATTAATAATTCATCAGCCACCTCGTGTGCCTTGAGGCATACCTGCAATGGCATGTGCTAAAATATCGACACAAACCAACACCTCGCTTGTCTCTATCGCCGCGCTTCTTTGCAATGCGTAGTACCCAAAGCTCCTATCCTAGCCCGTCAAATATCCAGCCAATCCTCCGCATCAGAACGCCTCCCAGGTGCGAGCAACATTACATCACCTGATAAGTTGTACCTTGAAATAACTGCCCCAATTCTCTCCAGCCGTTCTAGGACTTTGACTGTTGTTGCTGGGAGGCGGGAGGCTCAAGCACGTGCGTATGATCCTCCGCGGGAATGACCTCTCCATCTTCCAACTGCTGGCAAATAATCGTGTCCGCGACCCATGGTTCTGTAAGAATTTCGTCCATCTTCACCCGAGTCACGGGATTCAGGTCAAGCATGCGGTGTACGATGTGCCGGCTCTCCCGCGGCAACAATCGAAGTATCCTCCATGGGCCCCGAATGACTTCCTTGCGCTCGCTTGAGCCGCTTTGACCCTGAGATTGGTGAGCTCCAGCCTCCGCCGCCGACACATCCGAGCTCTCTTTTCCGTTCTGGCCGTGACGATGCGATTGTGGCGAGTGGCTGTGATGGCGGCCCTTGTCTTTCAACTCGTCGCTGCTGAGGAAATCTCGTGGCACGGTACCGGCCAGATTACTCGTCGACTTGGAATGACCAATGAGCTTCGCGGGATTGTGGCCCGGAGTAGGGTCAGAGGCGAAAAGCTTGTAAGAGTTGTCCGTCATCCTAGGTATCTTCCATGGAAATCGTCGTAGAGTCATGCAGGCGAAGATGATGGCCAGCGACCAAATGTCAACCGCGGCTGCGTCGTATTCCTTGGAATCATATACCTCCGGAGCTAGATACGGGTCAGAGCCGACGATACCTTCGCTTGCTTGTTAGCATACTCGTGACGGCTCACTTTGAACACCACCAGAAAGAGCTCACCTTTGGCAGGCACAGTGTCATTTTCAAAAGGATACTTGAAGACGTGAGCGCTGCCGAAATCGATGATCTTCATGATCCCCTTGTCGCTCACGACGACGTTGTCCAACTTCAGGTCCCTGTGCGCCAAGCCGACACTGTGCAGGTACGTCACGCCGTTCAGAATTTGCAAGAAGCAGCATCTTATCTCTTCGCGGGTCATCCTGCCCGTCATGACGATGGCAAACAAATCAAAAGGAGCATATTCCATCACTTCGAACCATCGACCTTTTTCTTGGAGAATGTCGAGGGTTTCGATGATGTTGCCATGATGAAGCGTCGAACCAACGCAAAACTCGGCCGTCACCTTTTTGTTGTATTCCTTTTCCGTCTCATAGCTGTGCCTGGCTCGAAACTCCTTAACAGCGAAGACCGTGTTGTCCTCTTTGCGGCGCATCAATCTTACTGATCCTCCCGCTCCAGCGCCCAGGACCTTGCCAAGCTTGCCGTATTTCGACGATAAACCATGATCGTCATCGAACGGAAGTTGTTGATTATTCGTTGATCGCGATGTTGGTGGCGTCCTGGTGCCGGGCGCAGGCGAGGCCTCTCTCTTCTTCTGATGATGGTGGCCGTGATGTTGATTATGCCCAGAGAGTCTGAAGAACCGCTTCAAGTCGGCCATGGACCCGTGAGGTGCATGACCTAAGCCGCCCTCCGGCGCGGCAAGTTCCTCGTTTTTGCCCAAAATACCAGACCCGCGTTTCTCACTCAAATTTGCCTTGGAGCTGCTCGGAGATCCATGCTTCTTTTTTCGGGAAAAAACAAATCGAGGATCAATCGAGTGTCTCGTAGGATGCTGCTGTTGAGGCGGCCGCTTCCCTTTGGCATAGGGGTCGTTGGCATCGCCGCCGGGGGTCATTGGTTTTGAGTAGAAGTTGGAGGCCGAGGTCCGTGAAGGGCTGGACTCGCGTGATACTGGTACTGAGCCGGAGCCAACGCCAAACATGCCCCTTCGGTGCGACTTGTGATCTTCTGCTGAGGATGATCGTTGAAGGACACGGTCTGAAGAAGCTTGGCGATCAGCGGACGGTCGTGACTCATCCGCAGCAGGTGATTTCTCATGCGAAGACGAGGCCTGGGGTGTGATTATCTGAGGATCGCTCGAGCCGGCAGTCTTGTCATCAATTGCCTTTGGGGATCTCTTCTCAAGTGCAGACGAGGGTCCCGAGCCGGCAGGCGTAAGGGGCGGGGATGCCAATGCCGAAATCTTTGGGCTACCTTGGGGTGTCACTTGGGGAGAATGGAAGCTTGCAGAGTTGGGCGTTGCGTTTTTGGTTGAATCCGTCGACAAATCTTCACGACTGGGGACCTGGTTGGCATTTGTCAGCATTGAGAGGCACAGGCGCTCGCGTTGGATAAACTTGATCATGTCAAGATGCTGTTGACTCACTCGAGAAGGAGGGAGAGAGAAGGCTTCAAATTGAAAAGTGTTCAATCGTCGTTCCTGCAAAGGCCGGCCGTGAAGGCACTTGGTGAAGGCTTTGAGCTGGTCTGCGGCGACCTCAGAAAAGCTATTGTCTTCATCATATTTTGTCTCGCCAAAGGTCCCCGACGGAGAAATTTCTTCTGTTGTGTAAGAAAATCGGACTGCTGGGACACCATCTTCCGTTTTTGAGTCCTCGGAAGGAGCGGTCGCGGGATTCTGCAAAGTGTCTCGGGGCATGTTTTCTATCGATATAAATTAACTTCTCGTCGTCTAGGATTGGGTCAAAGGAGCAGATGATGAGAAAATAAACGATTGGGGGAGCAATAGGTCCGGAAGATTCGGGGGGGGCCTGTCAAGACATACCAGCAGCATCTGGCTGGCGAGGCGGTACATCTGGGAAATTTGAGGAGGTCATATTGATACGTGAAGAGCAATGGCCGATGAGACGCAGACTCGGACTGTGGCAGCCAGGTTGACGCCAAGAAGGAGAAGAGAATAGGGATACGATGACGGCAGGGATTTTCAGTTATTTGCGCGCGTATCGGTAGTGGGGCTGGCACGGCGATGCCTTTTTTTCTTTACCAGAAAACGAAGCCAGTGGTGGGGGGG
>JMQE01001415.1:0-21388 GCA_000731825.1 Hypocrella siamensis | reverse complement strand
CCCCCCCCCCCGCGCCCGCGCTATCAGCCCTCCCGCGGATCTGACACTGACCCGAACCAAAAAAAACGGTTTTTTTGCTTGAGGGGTCGAAATGTAGGTACCCGGCGGGCACGTAGTAAATCAGATTTAGCATCGAGAGTGCTCGACTCCCCGATTTCTGGCTCCAAGTTCGCATATGCCCCTCCTCTTTCTTTTTTCTTTCTTTCCTTTCTCCTTTCTTTCCTTTCTCCTTTCTTTCCTTTCTCCTTTCTTTCTCTTTTCAAACAACTCAATAAACATACATATAAGTTGAGAAGTATTCTCCCTACCCTTTTCTGAGGCAAGCAGGACAGTCAATCATGAAGTCTGCCTACTTCTTCATGACCACATCCGCAGCACTCAGAAATCGCGCAAGTCTTTAGATGAGACCTAATCAACCTACCCGATACCTCCCTACCTAGGTGCTTACGAGTGCCGTATCTTCATGCTGACGACAACACCCCGCCCAAACCAAGTCTACAAAGGTCATGCGATGGCTCGCTTGACGACACACAACTGCATTCGCCAAAGACAAAGTTTCTTGTCGAGAAAAGAGGCTGCTTGTTGAGGAGAACTGGGAGGGGGGGGGGGTTCAAAACCAATCGGACCGCCCCTCACACACCAATAACGACATGAATACCCAACGGACACAAAGAGTTGCGGAATCATCACCACATTTTGCTATACATAGCCGATGACGAAAGCAAGTCGTGGAGTGAGCAACATGAACGCGATTTTATCTGGCCCACGACAATGAATCCGCGATTGCTACATTCAATGCACGGCCACACGCTCAAGTTGACAACCTTCATTGACAACCTTCATTGACAACCTTCATCTATTCTTCATTTAGAAAGACTTCTTTTTCTATTCAGGACGAACGCAATCTATTCACTAATAACAAAAAAAAAACGGTATGGGAATGGTGGAAAAGCCCGGATCGGGAAAGGAACGAAATGACACCGCGTCGCTATACGAAAACGCTCAGTTGCTCCGCCTGCCCACCAGGGGCATGTGAGTTCATGTCTTTCAACACCTGAAGTGTGCCCGAACAGCATCCTGACAGTGCTCGACAAATGAGAAGCCCGGTCAAACAAGTTGAGGATAATATAAACAAATGGAAAAAAAAAACTTTCCAGCAGAGATATGGACGAAAGTACTCCGCCTTTCATCTCATTTCTAGAAATCACGTTCCCGCACGACATGGACGTGATTGATTGGGGTCTGGTTGGTTTGCTACCTCGAACCTTAAACCGGATAGGTCAATGCTGTGCTGCATAGAAGATTGCGGCGGCGACCAATAGCGATGCAAACCATGCCTCTAAACCCCCCAGTTCGATCCAAATTGAGCGATACAAAAACACATATCGAAATCCAGAATTCGTCAATGTCAAGGAACTCAATCGAGAGTGAGGGGTGAGACCGTCAACAATTTGCCCCGTGGAGCAAGTGTGCTATCGAAACCAACTGGGGATTGGTAGATGAAGAAGATTACCAACCGGTGGTCTCGAACGTCCTTTTCCCAACAGCCAGCCGACCGTAGTCTTGGCGATCGTGACCCAGACCCGCGGTTTTGGGCTTCTAACCTGGCAGACGAATCTAGGAAAAGACGGCCACGAATGGTCTTTTTTCATTCGCACAGCATCATGATGATTCGCGCGGGGATCTGAATGCTGATGCTCAAGTTTTCGTCGACAAGTCGGCGCTCAATGCATTGCCCTTGCGGACGAGGCAACTCCGCACCCGGGAGTGAAGTGGAGATCAGCGCCCAGCCTGGTGAGTCTATGCCAAGGGAGTAAATCAGCCTTTAACGTAGACCAGCTGTGTGTAACGTGAAGAGGAATGTTTTGCAGGAAGATCACATTGAGACCAATGAAGTCTTTCACATGACATGTACTGCATGACTCGGGCTGCGACACTCCTCGATCGAAGCTAAGTCCTCGTCGTGCTTCGGCAAGGACGACGATCTGCCAGACGGCACATGCCGTGGATCGATCCATGTAAAGTTGCGATTCGGGCACCAATGTCAGACAGGTTGTCGGGAGCGTGTATTGGTCCTGATGACATTCTTTTGGCGGGAGAAAGCAGACGTGGGTAGTTAGAAGACGACCAGGCCATGCATCTCGTAATATCGAATACTGGCCCAGTTGACGGGGGCTCCCGTGCCATCGGATTGGTCTCTCCTGGACCAGACACGCTCTACGAGATCTCTCGCATTATAAATGTAGCCAAATCCACAAGTCCGTTCCATGACCAAAAGTCTGTCCTGGATGATGAGTCGATGCTCCAACTTCCAGCAAGACCCACCAGCCATGACGAGCGGGAAGAGGATGCAGGGCTCCAAGGGGCTTCCGTAGCGAATCTTTTGTGTGCTGTCAACGATGCCGTCGACATACTTTCCAACCTTTGGATCCGTCAGTTCGTATCCCTCGACTATTTGATGAAGTCGCAGCCGAATGGCATATTCGAAGGCCAGCGTGGCATGCAGAACGTCCGGATTGTTGGACGTCGGCGCAGAAATGGCCCGCGGCGTGCCCCCATGGTCATAGGACCAATGGTTGATGCGTTGCTCAATGTCGTCAGCGTGCCGTCGAAAGGCGGCTTCGGAAGCCTCGTCTACGCGTGTGCTTCGTAGCTCGGCCAACGTGTTGACGCGGTCCACCAGGTGAAATAATTCCTTGGGGATCCCATACACAGCAGAGTCATCCTGGTCAGGGGTGGCAGACCAGCTGTCGAGGGCTTGCGCCTCGGCCGCCTCATCGCCCATGAGAGGTGGTCTACAGGTCGACGTGGTGGCAGCCGAATCGAGGAACCTGGCGAGACGGAGGAGGAATTTGTAATGACCCGTCATCATGTCACCTTGCTGCTTTCGAAGTGTAATCAACAACCGCTTTGCGCCTTTGAGGTGAAGTTTCCAGCCCTCACTCGTGCCGTCGAACAATTCTGTCATGCACAGCAACAGACTGCTTACGAGGGCTATGTCGGCACTGGTCCGATCGACATGTGGCAGAATACTTGCCAAAGCCTGCGTAGCTTTGCTCTTGTGCAGAAGACCGCGATCGGCCAAGTCTGGTTGCAGCTTGCGCCAGTGGTTTGCTGACAGTGCCAAGATGCAGTGGAGGACGAGGTCATTGGACTGGGCCATGGGCAGAAGATGGCCGTTGTACGGGTTGTCAGCCGAGGCACGGCGGGACAGGATTGACGAGACGATGGTGGAATAGTGGTTCAGAAGAGCCTTGTCTTGCGGAGCATTCAACTGAGGCATCAGTTGTGGAACATAGATGGAGAGCGACTGCCCCTGGGGGAGTGACACCATCGATCCAGTCGGGCTTCCGCTGCTTATGGGCGTGATGGCGTCACCCCAGACGGGTGGCGAAGCTGAGGCGTCCCAAGAGAGATGTTGAGGGCTCATATCGGGCGTGATCTCACTGACAAAGGCAGAGGTCATGGGCATGCCGGCAGAAGTTGAGATTGCCATGGACGTGGCAGCCACCGACAAAGCCGGTGTGTTGTCGATTGGACGGTTGAAGTTTGCGTAAGCCGGATGAGAGAAGCCAGCTCGGAGGGCTGGGCTGGTTTGCTGGCTGTGCTGGCTGTGTTGGCTGTGTTGGCTCTGACTTCGTTGGCTGTGGCTTTCCCAGCTGCCTTGCCGCCCACTGCTGCAGCTCGACGACGGACTGGCGCTGTTGCGGATGGGGATGTCGTGCATCAACATCAGATCCGGAGAGGCATGCTTCAGGGCTTCATTCGATATGATGATGGGCGCGTGGATGACGGGGGAATCAATCGCACTCGGAATCTCCCTGACGACTTCTTCGGGGAAGCCCGACCCAGCTTTTGACTTTGCGTGTCGCTCCGATGGCCAAGCACAGTCGAGGCAGAGACGCCGACAGTCACCGCACCGCGGCTTGGCCTCGTCGCACTTCTTCTTGCGCCTCTTACACATGAGGCAGCCTGTCTGCACTCTTCGAATCTTGGCCTTGGGTGGGTCGCCATTTTGAGCTTCATCGCCGGTGCGCGCAGCGTTTCGCGGCCGACACGGCAGGCTCAGGCGGACGCAGCGTGCACACGGCAAGCTCCCATCGCATGCCTGCTTGATCTGCGCGCAGCGTTGACAGACGGGTCGGGTATCAGAGCCCATTGTGAGTTGCGTACGGAGAGCCGTAGCGTCACGAGCAGATGGATGGTCGAAGGAGAGGAGGAGATGACGGTCGACGGCGGCAGGCGGCGGTGCGGGATTGGCGGGCGAATCCGCCCGAGGCAGTATCTGCACCGAAGCAAAACGAGAGAATGATGTGAACGGAGAGCCCGGAAGCTCTCTATAGGTGGAGTGTGCTGGGCCTGTGGAATAATAACAAAATATATACAGGTGGCCTCGGGAAGACGGGTTTGGTCCTGATGTGAAGAAGTCTTTTTCTTGTGTGTGTCTCTCTCTCAGTCTCTCTCCCAAACATTGGATGTCGGAGGCAGCCTAAGCGACGTGCAAAGAGGAGATGTAGTGGTAGTGGTGTTGGTGGAGGTCGGTGGGTGGATGAGGTCCAGTTCTCGGGGTGGGGACAGGTTGGTGGCCGTTTTGGGTGGAGCGGGCGTTGGCTTTTGGGAGGTGATGCAGCGCGCAGGATGTACGGAGTACAGGACGTAGGCTCAAGATGCAGGCGGAGGCGAAGGTGACAGGAGGAAGGAGCGACGAGGGAACCCTGCTTAGCGGGTGACGGCGGTGGCGCCAGTCCCGATCGGGGCGCCGCTCGCTCAGTCGACTTTCGATTTTCGGCAGCGATCAGGTCTCAACAGCGAGCGCACCTTGCGGCTGTATTAATTAATTTAGATTGGGTTTCGTTTTGGCCTCGTCCGATGGACATGGGCGTCGTCCCATGCGTTCAAGGGCCCTGACGCCTGTCGACGCGGTGAGCAACAAACGAGGGCCACTTTCCCAATACACATGCGTCCTGTATGTGACCAGCTCGGCAGGCATGCATCTCTCGTCCTCGCTTCCTTTCTTTTTCTTTCTTCCCCCCCCCCCCTTCTCTCTCGATTTCTCCTTCGCGCCTTGGGGAAGGAGGGAAAAAAAAAAGTCTATTCTGGGGGTGATGGGGGGTGGAGACCCGCTCAGCGTCACAGACTGGATGCCAATCGCCGAATCCGAAGCACGAAAAAAAAAAAACACTCAGGTTGCACTCCCCCCCCCCCTTCCTCCCGGTTACACCAGCACCGTGATATCCTGTAGGATTCTCTCGACGGTGATAAGCCCTGCGTGCCATTGTGGCACCACCTTTTTGATGCGCAGGTACGCACGGAGAACCTTGGCAAAAAGGCCTGTTTTGGTCTCGTTCCCAGAAGAAAAAAAAAACTTGACCCCGATGCACCGCCTCCTAGCCAGTCATCTGGCTCCTTTTTCTTCTCCACATCCGGCTTGCGAACATGCTTGCTTGGAGGAAGGTACCTTCCTGCCAGGTACATATGCATGTACCTAGGAGTTTGCGAGCGTTGGGAGGATTTGGACTGCTTCCTCCTTTTCCCCCCCTTCCCCGCTGACGCATATCAGCCGTTTGTTAGAGGCTCCTCTCGCAAGGAAATTCCTGTTATTTTCTATATTCATTTCCATTTATTCCTCCATTGATTTATTCCAAAACAGCCATGGCAATGCTTCTGTGCCTACCTAGACAAGGGCAAGCGATGCAGATCTCATGGCCGTATGATACCCAGATTGGCTAGCAGTGTCAATGAAAATACATATGTACAAAACACACATGTACATATCATAGGCACGTAGAATTGGAAAAAAGGTCGTTGCTACACGGGGGGACTGTCCGCGTACGTACCGACCTCCCGGAAATAGCTTTCCCGCGTCCTGGATCGGGATTCGGCGCTTACGCCTTTGTCAACCCCGTGGGAGAGAGACATGGGGACCGGGGTCATGACGGGTTGTTTTGGCAGATACAATACATGCATCCCGTGCTCTGTACCACATAGACAGAGACAACTTGGAAGTGCATGCCGTCAAGAAAGAGAGCAAGAGCTGGGACAAAAGACGAGACGGTTTCGACTCCACCTCATCCCCAGTCTCGGCTTTTTCTATTTTTCGCATGTGTTCTTCCCCAAGTTTCGAAATCCCCTCAGCTGGTCATGTCCGGGGAGGGGGGAGGGACGCCAACCGCCAACCATACTGCAAGTTGTGTGAACCTTGCCTCGCCACACGTTTTCCCACACGATCCTTCATGGATCCTTGCTTGTCCAGTGTGGGATGAGACACAAGTCAGCCAGCGAGGGTTCTGGACTTGGACAGGTCTTTTCGCACACCGAGTCGTCTGGGTTAGCAAAGCGATAAGCTGCCAATGGTGGGAAGTGAAAATTACGACTCAGGCCAGAAGGATGTGATGAGTTTTTTTTTTAATTCCCCCTTCACTTACATTTTGCTGCTCATCACGAAAATCTGCAAGATTTTTTTTTTAGTATTGTCTCTGTTGTAGTAACCAGCACCACAGTCCGGAAGTGTCTAGTGTCATCACATCTCGGGGCAAGGCGACCGTCTGTACAGCGGAGAGGCGTCCATTTCGATTTCCAAGCCGCTTCGCGCTGAATAAGGCGTATTTTCAAGTCTAGACTGCCCGTCACAAGGATTAGTAAGAACGCAGCCACTGGACAAGAGCTGCAGTTCAGAGACATGTCCAGGCCATGTACCGGGACGCGTGGGATGCAACCTGGTGTTCTCGGACATCGGGCTTGGGGGAAAAAAAAATTCCCGAAGGATTTGGAGAGGGGGGGGGGGGGGGCCGGGGCTGAGAAGGCGCAGCTTCATCCGCGCTGACCGAATCCTATATTCTCGGAACATACGGCAGCGTTGACTGTTGCCTGCTTGTTTTTCGGGGGAACCCCTCTTCCCCCAGCCTCAATGACATGTGAAAGGATATCTGATAGGATACAAAATGTATGCCTCCGGGTCTGCCTCCGGGTCTGCCTCCGAGTCTGCTCCCAGGCACGAAAAGCATTGCTTCTCCGAGTGGGGCACGCTGACAGCCAAGACTCGTCTCTGCCATGCTTCAAAAGAGGAGTAAGAGAATATTGACAAATTTTTTCAGCTCATTTTGGGGAGGGGGGGGGACGTCGATGATGGCTGTCCAGTGACAGGGCAGGGCGCACGTGTGTTTGCGTTTGCGTTTGCGTTTGCGTATGCGTGTGTGTGTGTGTGGGCGCGCGTGCGCTATTGCATTGACCGTCATGACGGCCGTCGACTTCGTACAGTAGTTCGATTGGGCTCTGCCTGCTAGCTCACGTGCAGGGTCTAAGACACTCCGTGATGGCACTGTCATATGTCATTTTTTTAACTAGGTGATTACGCGTACATGAGGATCAGATACACAGACTCCGAAGTCGGTTTGGCGGACACGTAGGTCGGCTCTTTGCCTCTTCTTTCGCTCCATTTGAACATCCACACGTATTCTTTGAGACGAGTCTTGTGTCGATCAACCGGTCTCTTTTTCTCTCAATTTAACGCCTGACATCATATTCAGCCTATCGCGGACGCTTGTTACGCGGGATCTTTTGATGAAGTCGTCACATTTGAGTGAACAAGAGACAGGTTGATGATTGAGACAAGACTCGTCTAAGAGAAGATGTGTAGATGTGTACGTGCCCAAAGAGAGCGAAAGACAAATATTGTGTCCGTATAGTTGACTCCGCACGACTAGCCAGACGTGATGATACCATACGCTGTCTCTTGACTAAACCGTACAGCAGGAACACTCTACCGAGCACGGAGCACATCAATATCGGTCTAAAGAAGCGAGAGTGTGATTACTCTTGGCCGCCAGGCTGTCATTCTGCGGTGTAGAATTTTTCTGGTCTCGCGTCCCATCATGAAAAGCGGCCACGCCGGGTTCCAAGACATAGAATTCACTAGACTCTGGCTGATGTGACTACTGACAACGGATACGTCCTTTCGAACTCAGTCGTAATGAACCAGACGTATTTCTCTGGCCGTCTTGTCAATGAATTCACGCGCTTGCCACAGATCCTTGTCCATGTGAACAAAGGGATGCGGCACACCGGCAAATCGTTTCAAGGTGACCTCGACGCCGTTCTCGGCCAAGACGTGCGCATACCTCTCGCCCTCGTCTCGGAGAGGATCAGCACCAGCGGTGTAAATGACAGTCTTGGCCAGGTCCTTAAAATTGGGGGCCTTGAAAAGATTGGCGAGCCAGCCAATCTTCTGGCGGGCGACCTCGACCTGAGCCGGATCCGGGGCAGCGGATTTTGCAGGTGCCAACGAGGACCACTTGAGCTTATCGAACCAGGTCAGACGGGCCCAGTTGAGAGTCGGCGCCCATTCGTTCTCCTGCATCGACGGGAAGGGAGATTCTGAGGCACTGGCATACTGCGAGATGTCGTCGATGACGGGGCACCCGACGGCCACGAGTTTCAGCGGGATGCGGCCCGGTTGCAGATTATCTCGTGCCAGATGGGCAAGGGTCAGGGCAATGCAGCCTCCCGCTGATACGCCGCCGATGGAGATACTGTTGGGGTCGATGTTGAACTTGGCAGCAGCGCCTGGGTGGCTATGGATATACTTGAGAGCCGCGAAGGAGTCGGTGATGGCCGTGGGGAATGCGTGCTCGGGCACGAGGCGGTACGCCACGTCGATGACGACCACGTTGGCCTTTTTGCAAATGTGTTTGCAAATGTGGGATTCGCTGTCGAGATCACCTAGTCCCCATCCCCCGCCGTGAAAATCCATGTGGACGGGCCAAGGGCCCTGCGAGTTCGGTGGCTCGTAGATGCGTATCTCGAGCTCCGTCTTTGGACCGCCATCGTTGTCGTCAAGGGGTATCTTGTCGTCGTAGATGCGTCCTACGTCCGGCGCAGGACCTGTTCCGTAGCTATACAAGACGGAGTATTTGGATCGCAGTTGTTCCAGATCAATGGGACGTAAAGGCGTATTGGCAACGTTTTCGTTGTACAACCTTTCGAAACTGGGGTCTAGCTTGCCTGCCATGGAAGGGTGAAGCGGCTGCAAAGCCTCGTGCTTGCTGCCGGGGCTGGCCATGTTTCTGACTCGGGGCGAACTCCGAGAGAATGATGGGCGACAAAATATGTCGAGTTCACGTCTTGAAGCAGCTTCATGTCTGACAAGACGGAAATGCCAAAGCTCAGAGAATTTATCAATGCGGGGTCCTTGAGGAGAATGACCCAGAGTTCCGGGCAGGTGGATATGTTGTTTTGGTACGTCCCTCGGCCCATCTCTCCGTCGCTAACATGACGGCGATGCACCACAAGCACTGGAAACGACAAAAAAAAACCCTATTGTATGGCGCGGTGCCTCACATGCTGCCTTTTATGCCGCCCAGTTGTACACACGTCGCTATGCGCCGGCTTGAAATTCGATCCGACGGTTGCAGGTCGGAGTGCTGTAGCATCCCCGCACCCTCTGGGGCGTCACAGATCGCCCGCCCGCGCTGAATGGCGTTCTGCGGAAGCGCGAGGCTCGGCTCGTTCTGCAAGAAGACCCTATTGCGATGATCACCTGCAATTTTCGAAGCAGACAACGCTGCTACAGTATGCGTGCCGTTGTCGTGCAGTTCGGTGGATGCCTGTCTCCTGGGCAATAATGCCTCTTGGGGGTCCCGCGTTCGGGACTATCAGGTCTGCCTTCCCTCTCTATGCTGAGCCGGGCAACCTGAAATGCTGCACTTACTGGCGCCCAGCTCGAACAGCACCGGAAGAAAACAGTTTGTGAGACAAGTTTTGCTTGTGACACCTGAGTCGAGCAAATGCATCCAATCAAGTTTCTCGTTGATTTACCAGAAACGCTGATGAAATTCGTTTTGAGAACGAGCAACCAAAAGGTTTTGTTTTAGAAAAAAAAAACGATCGCCTCGCATATCATAAGCGAACAGAAAGGGAAAGATGAAACTACTGACAATGTGGCACAGGCATCCGCTGAGGGCCGCTCTCTCCTAGAAAGCCGCGGTAGATGAGATGATTGATACGTCTGCTGACGAATTACAGCGACTTTGCGCTGGCTCTGGTAAGCTAAGCATTTAGACATACGCCATTTGATGGATGACGGCTCTCTAACTTTTCCATGCCCAAACGTGGGAGTTTCGAGCGTGATTCGGCGCCATTTTGATCGGCCTCGCTTTCAATCAATGTCGAGAGGCTTTTGTGAGCAAGTCGCTGTTTGCCGGCCTCCTTCCTCCGCCTAGCGCTTGCCCGAGTTTCGTGCTTTCTCAAGTCGACAAAAGTCACCCACGGGAATCCCAAACTATTAGCAGGAGAACCGCGGTGTACGTCACCGTCCAAAATTCTCTTCTAAAGCAATGGCGAGTATGGTTCTAGGCGTAGGATGGCGTGTTTCGATAAGCTAAATCTTGTCCAACTTGATGAGTTTGACTTCTGAATCGTGCCTGGCGGGTGGGTGTGATTTGCCATCCCTCCTCCTCCCATCGACTCTATTGAAAGCCAATCGAGGCCACTTCTTTCAACAGGACCTAGGCAGTTATTTTGGTCGTGAGGTGGAGGTAATGAGTTCTTCCAATTGAAAAGAGTGAAAAGAAGCCGTCTTCGCTGACCAATTCTTGATTGACCATACAAAATCGCTGCTGTCATTAGTCAAATCTACATTTACGACTGAACTTCGACAACTTGTCTGCCGCGGATGTGAGTCGCACAATGGTAGCGGCGCAATACGCGGTACAAAAAGCATGTTGCGCGGAACGTCTGCCGGAAGCGCTGCTTCAACAGGCTGAAGCAGAAAACCGCGAGGTACGCATTCGCAAAATTGCCGCCTTGAGTATATCATCCCGTGAGCTGCTCTGAAACCGCCCGAGCACTCTTATCCAACAATGATCCCGTCGATAGTGAAGAAGGTATGATACTCCATGGAGGAGGAGTATAATCGAGTGACGGGGTCAATAAAAACAGGCGCTAAATAGATCTCTTTCATCAAGCGAAAGTATGTATGTGCAAAAATGTTGACGCCCCAATTAGGGGCCCTCAGTGGAGATGTTCTCATTCAGGGCCGGAAACAGAGCGGTCATGACTTTGACTAGTCTGTTCCATACAAGTGAAGAGCCAAACGGTGAAGCGGGGCGGCAAAGGCAGCTTCTGAAAAGTGAAGAAAGTGAATGCCTTTTTGACTGATGCCATAGAACGGAAAGGTATTTCTGGCGAAATTCCAATGTGCCTACTTCTTCCGTCAGAAATTGATCAGGCAATGCGGAAGACGCCCTCGTCTCGCGGACAAAAAATTTCTTCCATAGATGGCTTGGATGAGAGATTACCACAGTGGGCATCAGGCCAGGGAGGCGCAGCCAGCATTTTGGGCGACAATACGTCCTGCGTGCGCCCAAAAGGCAACCGCTTTTTTCCCTGTGCTTTTTTCAATTCCTTTGCAATCCAATTTCGACCGGCATGAAAAGCCAGGACAGTTTCGTATCGTGGCGGCGGCATAAAGCAATGCAAGGGAGGTGGCTCGGATGGGTCTAGAGGGAGGAGAGTCGGCTGCGAGGCAAGGAGCCGATCGCACTTGCCCAACTCCACCCAAAGCATGCAGCAGGGGGTCAAGCCGGCCACGGGTCCAATGGTCAGCATCCGAACGATGGGTGACTCTTGGGTCATTTGGCGGCTTCACCTCAGTTTTTACCGACCGATTTTATGCGCCGTCTCCTTTTCGAGATAACGCAACGGCAACTCTGAACTACGTCGTCGGCTCGGTTTGTGGAAGCCGTTTAGCACCCCCTTGGCGCAACAAAACTCATCCATGATCCTCCATCTCTCTCTCCCCTTCTCGCGAGCAATACATCTGATGTCCCATATCGCGGCTACGAGAATGCGATTGCAGCAACTCCACCCTCGCGGCGCCCCAAATTTACCACTCACGATGGCTTTGCGATAGTCAATCGATCAGGTGCAAAGCAGGACGAGTAATCCTGATGCGGGGAGAGACGAATCGGCAAACACACCCACCTGTCTCCAAGCGATTGACTGACTCTTAAGTGACTTCAATTTGGTCGCTTCCTGTGAAAGAGGCTTTGCCGTACGGTGGCGAAAATGGACAATGTCTCTCTGAACACGGACGAGATACGAAACTGGCGCTCAATCATCACACTGATCGTGTTCGTCCTGACAAGTATGTATCATTTGGACAGATCGTCCCCTTTCCTGATACTGACGTTCCCCAGATATCAATGTTCTTTTCCCGTTTCATATCCCAATATTAGTTCCCCGTGGTGCTTGGTATCTGTTCATAGATGCTCTGAGCTACATTCGCATCATTCCACCTCGCCGTCGTCCTTTGGGTACTGACGAGGATGCTGATTGCGACAATGGGAAGCTCAAACCCTTTGTCAGGTTCAATTTTCCCATGAATTTCATCACGGCACCCTTGATAGCAGACCTCTTCCTCCTTGCTATTCTCGCTATTGGGCGAAAAGAGGTTCATGATGGGACCGTCGGCACAGACAACATCGCGCCCATTGACATCATGGTTTTTTTCATCACTCTGGCTTACATCGCCATCTCTATTGACGCGTCTGGTCTGATCCGATTCGCTGCCTTCAAAGTTCTACAATTAGGAGGCAAAGTTGGGCATCGGCTCTTTTTTTTTCTTTACAGCTTCTTCTTCCTCGTGGGCAGCTTCATTGGCAACGATCCCATCATTTTATCTGGTACCGCTTTCCTGGCCTACCTGACCAGAGTATCCAGCAACATCGCCCAACCTCGAGCTTGGATCTATACCCAGTTCGCCATCGCAAATATTGCTTCCGCAATCCTAGTCTCTTCGAATCCGACAAACTTGGTGTTGGCAGGCGCGTTTAGTATCAGGTTCATCAACTACACTGCCAACATGATCGTTCCCGTGGTAGTCACCGCGATCGTTCTATTCCCTATTCTACTTTACATCATCTTTGCAGACGAGTCTTTGATCCCGTCGTCCATCAAAATGCACGATCTCCCCCCAGATATCCTGGCAAAGAAACCCGTCAATCCCAATATTCCGAATGCTCGTGGGCGATTAGACGAAGAGGGGAACAACTCTGAGAACGACGAACAAGCCAATTTCGCCTCGCTGGAAGAGATAATGAATCCATTCCTAGATAAAGGGGGCGCTGTGTTCGGTGCTTTAATAATGGCAGTGACTTTGATCACAGTGCTTGTTATCAACGCAGTCAGCAACTCGACTGAAGCGAATCCTGTTTTCTGGGTGACGCTGCCTGCAGCTTTCGTCATGTTCTGCTGGGACCTTGGCTTTGGTTGGTATAATCGTGAGGAGACGAGGCAAATTGCGCGTCAAGGCCGGGAAGACCTCGAGCTTGCACGGGTCGAGAGGGCCCAGCGAGAGGCAGAGAATGGTACAAAGTCCGCGAGAACGCCGCAGAATCAGGAAGCGGTGGGAGGCAGCCAAATGGAGGAGACGAAAAGACAAGCTGCGGCTCATGAGATCTCTGCACACGAGACAGCAGACCAAAACAGCCAAGCTGCATCACCAACAGATATATTGGCCTCCAAGGATACCGATGGCAATACTCCCGTTGAGAGTGAAAAACCAGCCAAGTCCAGCTCGTCTCTGCCAATGCAAACGCATGATGAAAAAAAGATGCAAGCCCCTCCACAAAACGAAAAGACAGAAGGCCAGCTAGACCCTACGCCTCGGGGGACCGGTCTTTTCACGTCGTCCTCCTTGAGCGAGGACTTGAATGATCAGGAGCAGGGTCCGTCCTTCCAATCGCAGACGGACAGGAGAACACTGGTCTCGATTGGGAGGGACTTCTTCCGCTGGAGCCAGGAGACATTTCCAACCGCTACGACCGTGGCGGTGCACTTGCCTTTTCCTCTTGTGCCATTTGCCTTGTGCATGTTTGTGCTTGTACAGGCCCTTGCGACGAAGGGATGGATTCCCGTGTTTGCCTATGGCTGGAATCATTGGGTCAGAAGGACAGGCACCGTGGGCGCCATTGGCGGAATGGGGTTTCTGTCTGTTGTGCTTTGCAATGTACGTTTCATGCAGCACTTGAAGTATTTTTCGCGCCTTTTTTTTCTCGCGAACCGTCCACTAATTATCTCGTGCAGTTTGCTGGGACCAACATTGGCACCACCATCCTCTTATCTCGTGTCGTCCAGACGTGGCAGGTCATCAACAAGGATGAAGGGACCGAGATCAGCGACCGCACCTTTTGGGCCACGGTCTACAGCATGGCAATTGGGCTGAACTACGGAGCTTTCAGTACAGCATTCAGCGCGTCGTTGGCCGGCATGCTGTGGAGAGACATTCTGTCCCGCAAAAACATTCACGTAGGGGCCCTCGAATTCGCGCGGGTCAATCTTCCCATCATCACGGTCTCCATGATTGTCGGCTGTGCCGTTCTTACCGGCCAGGTGTACATTGTACGGACAGATCAACCTTATAATTAGAATAGAGCGGCAACATGCGTTCGACGACCTGCGACTCGACAAGTCACTACATGGGCCACTGAAAAAAAAAAATCGAGGCATCTTCTCTTGTACATAAAGCACCTTTTCAACGCAATATGATGTTACGCCGTCGTTAGGAGAATGACGACATGGGAATCAAGAACGGTGCTGTCTGAGCGCCCAGGTCAAAAATTTGCTCTCCTACCATACTGTGTATCTTGACGTTTGGAAATTATGGTCTTTCGTAAAGTATGGTAAAGAAGACACTCTTCACGCAAAGCAAGCCTCAAGTTGTTGCACACCACGCCATGTCTGTTTGGTTGCTGCGAGGGAACATATGATGATGCTTGAAAACACTCGTATTCCTCATGCTCCGAGTGCAATGACTCTTGGTCATGTCAACGAGCGCCCCTCGCCCTCTCCTTTCCCCACCAGTCTCTCTCTCCCTTGCCAGTATGTTCACCGAGACGATGGCGCCTGCTTGCCTTTGACCGCAACGAGCTGACGAAGCGGAGCTGCCATGACGGCTACGCATGGTCCAAATTGGGGTCTACTAGAAGGCGGGTGTGAGCCAAAAGCATCCTGGTGCAACACACCTGTCCATGTTGTACTGTTCATGGGGCACGTGGCAGTTTTGCCGAGACAACTTTGTCGTAGCATCGACGAGTCTATTCTAGATCTGGTACAACCCAGCGGGCATGCTTTCTGGCCTATTGTTTCGGTGAACAAGGTTGACTTGCTGGCCGCTTATCGGATGATTTTGCCGAAAACCTTGTAGACGACTAGGTTCTTGGCCGTGAAAAGAACAAAGCTACATGCTTTAGCATAGGATCTTGTTCGAGTCTGTCATGAGGGAAGCATTTGCCGTGAATTTGACTTCCCTTACTGAAAACACACGGACATTGTTCATGGGACGTTTCTTAGCCTGTTAAAGATACAAGAACGAATGAAAAGTATACTCCTTTGCTTTCCCTCGCAGGGTAGTATTAAGTTCTTTGCTCTGAGCCGAAGGCGGCCTGCAATGCTGCTTTTGACGTTGTACTAAAGCGCTGTTGTATCCGTTTGTTGGAAAATCACAAAAAAAAAAAAAGAAACGTGTCCTATGACCTTTACTAATGAAGTTTATGAGTCATCTACATGTATCTTATGCAGCGGGATCAATTCTCAAGAGGGCTTCTGCACAGGACTAGAACGAGAATTTTGTGCTCTGTACGAAAGTGACTGGCACGGAAAGCGTCGGCTTCCTCAATAGTGTAGAGATAATTGCATGTCGGAACGACGGACTTTCAGGCTCTTTGGCCGAAGTCACGGTTATTGGTCAAAATACTACAGGAAACTTTAGGCAGCGGTCTGTACTTTGTACAAAGGCCCGGAAAAAGTATCGCCGCTGCGAACCTCTTCAATTACATGGGCTGGCTGGGTTGGGTTTTCCGCCATTTTGGTGTCACGCTTGCCAGCGCGAATTGAATAAAAGACGTCCAAGGCGAACGAACTTGTCTATGGTTACCGATTTCTCCCCCCTACCGCTGCGGGACCGCTCGGCTTCAGAAACCGGACTGATCGAATGACTGCTTGCCATGGTTGTCGTCATGTTTGTGTCGGTCAGCATGTCGTTTGGTGCGATGGGGGCAAAAGTGGCCAAGGTGGCTTGTTGCTGCCGAGAAGCTTACATTGGCGGGCGCTCTTGGCAGGGTGAATCCCATTGGTGCGGCTCCTTGCAGGTTGGCATCATCTACCGCACGGAACCCTCCGTCGGCTGGGCTTACGTGCTTGTTGATGAGGCGGAACAAGGGTCTGGGCATGCCGGTGTGGTGTACGTCTTGACTAGGTAGTCACGGCAGAGGAAGTACCTACATACCTACCTGCCTGCCTAGAACTTACCCAAGGAAGCCAGTGAAAGGGGTAGTATGCTTTGAAGATGAAGTTTAGATAGATTAGATTGGGAGAGGCGAGCAGTGCAAGTCCTTCCTTTATGCTTTCGTTTTCCCCCTCGGAGAGCACAGTCAGTGGTTAAATGGAAGAAGACGGCCTTCTCGTCGAGCAGGAGGAATGCAAGTTGCATATTAAAGTAACCGCAGCCATGACGAAAATCTTAATGCCCACTTTGGACTCAACGTGCATTCGTTGGCGGACGGATCATCGGCGCGTGGCCACATTGGGCGGACCGTCGTTTTTAACATCTTGGAGTATCTTGGGAGCTACTGCAGGGGAGAGAAATGATCGCGGGTTGCGACAATGTACTGTTACAGAGTGGGCAGACCGTCTGGATACCTGGGTAGGTAGACAGACACTCGAGACGGACAAATGTACGTCCCAAGACGCACTGTAAGTGGTTGCTTCTTGAAAAGATTGATTACAGGCCAAGATAGTGTCAAAGCGCTCTCAATCGGGGCTTCTAGATGCCCCAACAATCGACGTTCCATGCTTGGACTTGCCCTAGAACGAAATGGATCAAGAACATTGGCCGGTGTTGCAACCAAAAGTGTTGGGTACGGTCTACGGGACGGGCGACAAAATTTTCTGGCTCCAAAGCAAGCAGGCACCGCCGCCGTGGACCAACAGGGGCCTTGCAGATGCTTGTTCGCTCACGAGACGATCCATCCTATTCGGTCACGATGAGCTTCGGACGGGGCTGAGGTTGCAGGGATGCGAAATTGGCTTTGACTGGCCGTGCTCTTCATGCAGCCGGAGCGGGTGATGTTGAGTCAAGAAAGAAAGTCTTGCAAGGCACCTCTGAAATCGGTCGACTTCTGAGCCCAGGCAACGTGCAGGCCGGCTATCGGCTTGTTTGATCCAAACGCGGATTCCAACTTTCGGAAAGTACGTCGCCGTGATAGTTTGCGGACTAAAGAAATCATCTTGAGATCTTCGGCTTGGCTTTGGATCCCACCAATCTGCTGCCAATGTCAGCACCACGTCGATTTGTCTGAGAAACCGGGTCCCTGCAGGTGGCATCTGGGTTCTTGGTATGACGGCAGCTCTCCCACGGCCTTTCGTGGGCATGGATGCGGAGATGGGAGACTACGTAGGTGCAAAAAAAAAGCCAATTATGGGTTCATAAGGAAAACATGGGATGCCTGTCCAGGCTGTGACCAGCATCACGTGGTGGCAGCTCGTTTAGCTTGAGGGCGGCCAGAAGCGGAAGAGGTTGGTCGCTCCTTCCAAGTGTGCAGGACGCCTCGGGACGCTCTGGACACCTTACCAAGTACGCCCTATCTTACTTACACTTCACTGCTCCATGCCGCATTTTTGAGTGATGCCAATCAATATTCTCCTCCAGACGCAAGGCGGCGCCCGTCGCACACGATTTTGGAAACAATTACATATGATTTCGCGTCCTCGCGCCACGACTGAAGGAGATGAGGCGCTGCGTGGCAGAGCTGTGGTCCTGTGGAGAAGGAGGAGAATTCTGTTTGAAGTAAAAATGCGATACGGGGTCGTGTTCAAACACTGGCATTCCGGGGCAAGATTCTAGCGTTGCACGGCACTGAGATTCCCTGTCAATTCTTTATCACATCGTGTCAGTCGGGCCGGGGTCACGCAGGCAGGGCGGTTCATCGTCCAGTCATTGCCACAGAAACTCTGCTGCCTGGCCGCATCCGGTCAATAATCGGACCTGGGGAAGAACAGGACAACAGGGTCAACCTGGGGAAGCTTTGGGGAAGCCCTGGGGAAGCCCTGGGAGATCCGGGGAAAAGTCTCAATTAGCGTTCTGGCGTTCCATCAATCGAAAACTACTTTAATCCGCCCCGGGCAGGGTCCCGGGTCTTGTGACCTTCAAACAGTTGAGTTTCCTGCTTGTTTTGGTCGAACGAGTGCTGCTCACGGCGACTGATGCGACCAACATAGTCTGGCCGCTTGAAATGAGCGCCTCGAGAACATGCGGCGATGCAATACGATGCTAGACGACGCCGCGCATTCAATCGCCGGTGGGCGTCACCGGTGGGCTCACCGGTGGATTGCACATTTCTTGCTTCTTGCTCATTTGGAGGCACACCTTGGAGGCACACCATGGGGGCACACACCACGTTTGGTGGCGTCCAATCAAACCGACTCATTGTTGCCTGCCGTCTTGCCGCAAATGGCTCCGGCTCAAACAATCGCGGCGCATCCAAGCCAACTTCTCCAACTCAACTCTTAGTTTGTGGGGTTTGCGGAGAGCTTTGTGGCATTGACTGGGGTAAGTGCCCGGTGCATGAATCGCCATCTCTTGCCCCGTCCGGCGACAATCGCATTGGAGCCATTGCCAGCCATGGAACCAATGGCTGGTCTTGGAGAAACACCTTCTTTGGTCCGTTCTCGGTATCCCAGCAAGGATGAAGAGAAGAACCCTGTTCGATTCGCATCTGGCTTGCATCAGTTGTGGACCTTAATTCTTGAGTCTCGAGCCTCGAGTCTCAAATCTTGGATCCCGAGTTCCGAGTGTAGTGTGTGTGTATACTGTACAGGACTTTAATTTGCAGCATATGGCGAAGCACCCGGGGAGGGAAGGAGACAAAGGAAAGAGTTGGTCGTACGTACATACCTAGTCCACACGCACTTTCAACCGGACATGATTCTCCTCTGAGGCGCCTCTGGGAACTTGCCTCGCCTTTGTCGCGACTCAAATAGCCACCGTTTGCCCCATCCCCCTTCGTTTTGTCATTCCTGTTCCGCTCCGCCCACTTGACCATTTCACCTCCAGGAGCAGAGTACCTTTATCTCGTCCAAAATGGCGGGTATCTAGTCAGTACACCCTTGGCTTCTCTCGTCCTGAGCTCGGCGCCACGCGTGCCATCAGTCCACTAACACCACCACCGCAGCGATGATTCCAAGGCCGTTCCTCACGAACATTATGAGGAAACGGCAGTCTCCCACTCTGAGCAGGTTGACATGCATCAAAACCTGCAAGCCAAGTGAGAGGACAGGCTGCCCCGACCAGACTTGCTGCTGACAAGGTCTAGGATTCGCAATCCACTCCAAGGCATTTCCCGCAGCCAACTCATGAGCGACGTTGAAAACTTTGCTCAGTCCAAGGGATTGAACGAACACGTTGCGATTCTGAAAAAAGGCGCCTTGGTGGCGCAAGACCCGGCCAAGGCTCACGACATTGACGGATCTGAAAAGCTCTCTGATCAGGAACTCCGAGTCTTGGACGAGGAGGTCACGCACAAATGGCGAATGCCCAAGAGACTTTTCTTGACCATCTTCACTTGCAGCATAGGCGCTGCCGTTCAAGGCTGGGACCAGACGGGTAGCAATGGCGCCAACATCTTCTTTCCAGCCCACTACGGCATCGGCAGCAATTCAAGTGAAGACAAGATCCTGGTCGGCCTCATCAACGCCGGTCCATACATTGGCTCCGCGTGAGTTCTGCAGTGTTGTCATCATCGCTCCTGGTGCGCTCATCGGCAACTAATGTGTTCATGTCTAGCCTCCTCGGTTGCTGGATGTCTGATCCGCTGAACAATTGGTTCGGTAGACGGGGTAAGCAAGGCTGAGTCTGTCGAGCTTGCATGGTCCCTGTTCACTAAGTCATCGCCATTGCAGGAACAATTTTCTTCTCTGCTCATTTCTGTATCTGGCCCGTTATCGGGTCTGCTCTGGCACACACCTGGGAGCAGCAGCTCGCCTGTCGTCTCCTGATGGGAATTGGCATGGGTACAAAGGCTTCAACTGTCGCTATCTACGCTGCTGAAAACGCACCTGCATCAATTCGTGGCGCCTTGGTCATGTCATGGCGTAAGATGGGCTCCATTCCAAAACGGACGAGAAGGCAGTCCGATCCGAGCTTATGCTAATGAAAGGCATAGAAATGTGGACTGCTTTCGGCATCATGCTGGGCACCGTCTTCAACCTGGCTGTCTTCAAAGTGTCAAGCCCCTTGAACTGGAGACTCATGCTAGGTATGACGTGACGTGTGACGTACGCAAGCAATTGCGCCCATGGTTCGCTTGGCTGACCCTTTTTCCCCCCATGGCAGGCGCTCCTTTCATCCCCGCCGTTCCTCTGGCGCTCTTCATCTATCTCTGTCCCGAGTCGCCCCGTTGGTACATGAAGAAAGGTAGATACCAAGAAGCCTGGAAGTCATTGATGGTCCTCCGTCGAGACCCAATTCAGGTTGCGCGTGACATCTACTACATCAGCGCTCAGATCGAGATTGAGGAGGCACTGACTGGCCGAACCAACTACGTGACTCGATTCACCCAACTCTTCACTGTACCTCGTATCAGACGAGCCAATCTGGCTGCTTTCACAGTCATGATTGCCCAGCAAATGTGTGGTGAGTATGGACCAGCGTGACGGCCTCGGGTCTCAAGGACAGGAGCAGCCCTTCTAATCGCTTCTGCGTCAGGTATCAACATCATTGCATTCTATTCCACCACCATTTTCGAGCAGGCCTTCAAAAAAGACGACAATGCGCAGTTCAAGGCCATGATTGGCTCCTTTGGCTTCGGCCTGGTCAACTGGCTCTTTGCTTTCCCGGCCTTCTTCACGATTGACACTGTAAGGCTCCTGGGACAAAAGGCATCGCCGTAAGAGCTCGAAAAGGCTAACACAAATCTTTCTTTCAGTTTGGACGACGAAGTTTGCTGTTATTCACGTTCCCGCAAATGGTAAGCCCAGTCTCTTGCCGCCGCTACTGGAAGACCCAGCAATCGCTGACCACAGTCGTGACTAGTTCTGGACTTTGCTTGCCGCTGGTCTCTGCAGCATGATAGACGACTCTGGCAGCCTCAGCCAAGTTCGCATCGGCCTAGTCTGCTTATTTGTCTTCTTGTTCGGAGGTAAATTTCCTTGTTCCACTCAAAGGCCTGAACCCGGCCGCTGACTTCTTTTCTTCGGTAGCCTTCTACTCGCCTGGTGAGGGTCCAGTGCCCTTTACCTACTCTGCCGAAGTCTATCCCCTGTCTCATCGTGAGACGGGCATGGGATTCGCTGTTGCCACCTGCCTTGGCTGGGTATGTCTCCCTCACCCCCCCCC
>JMQE01001414.1:0-21403 GCA_000731825.1 Hypocrella siamensis | reverse complement strand
AGGGAACTAAACCCTTTTTTTTTTTTTTTTTGGTTCCCTCTCCCTCCCCAAGCCGACCAGCAACCACGGTGCTTCTTTGTTAGTGCCTTCGCCGTACTTTTACCAGTGTACCGTACATACTTCAAACATCCATCTCCTCGCAACGGGTGCGAGGCCGTGTTTCACAGTGCCCTTGCCGATACGTGATGTTCAGGATGACACGAAAGCAACATCTTTAAGAAAGAAAAAAAAAGTCTTAGTCACGACCCTGAAGCTCGCCTTGAGCCTGGTCTCCGAGCGGCCGACACCGCTGCCGTGGTTGAGCCCATCAGGCCTGGGTTCCATGTCCGCCGCAAGAGTGTATCGCACCCGGGGGCGGCTGCATCAGGACCCTGACTTTTTATGGGTCCGATCGCCTCTGATCCCTTCGACACCATGCAGGTCGCGAGCATCGGTGCAATGAGCGTCAAATCTGGGCCTCGCGGCCCGCAGCGTTCTTGCACACCCCCCATGGTTCTTGTCGCCAACTTGGTCGCCCACGCTTTGTACAATGCCTGGCAATGCCCTCTTCCCCATCGTCCGTGTCTTTTCCCGCCACCACTCCTGGTCTTATTCTCCTCCATGATCCCTTGGAATCGATTTCCCCATTCTCCACCATCCTACACTCCTCGCAAACCTCGGACGACCCTGGAGCATTGGGCTATCACGACCATCGACACTCACCGGCACAGCGAATACAGCAGCGGAACGCCGTGGCAGTCTTCACTCAACGCATCTGGTAAGCGACTCAGGAATCTTGTCGTCCACCGCGCCATCATACCATTTGGGAATTTTCCGAGCTTCGCCTGTTGAAGGTTTGGCGACAAAAGTCGAGTGCTCGCCGCCCATTCACCGTTTGTACACCACCACGGCATCCAGCTTGGCCACGCACAACCTGAAACGCCAACCAGCACTCTTGCCAACTCATCTCATCCTCTCCATCCTGAAAATACTCGAATTCGACCCGACCGATCGACATCGTCATTTCCGGACTGCAGTGGCGAAGTTGAAAAAAACATACTCGATCAGGGGATCGTTCTAGACATCACCTGTGCGTTTCGATATCAAGTGCGAGCTCAAGTCCCGTCCCCTTGGCCTCCCACTGCACTGCATTAAGGTTTCGGTTTGAAAAAAAAATCCGGTGGCACATTGAGCTCGGTCACCTTGGCAAGGTGAGTTGCCCCCCTTGCGCCCCCGGCAGGTGAGCGTCGGACGATGCTGCAACCAATATTGTTTCTTTGTGCTTCATTGCCAGACTGGACCTTGAGAGTGGCCGACTTTTCACTGACGCATCACATTAAGTGACCGGCTCGCACAAAAAGCCAATTCTCCGTGAATCAATCCCGAGGCCATACTTGGGATTCCCCGGAGAAGCTCAGAGACAAACCAAAACAAGGGTTTCTCGACCTACTGGACTTGTTCCGTCGTGCAATTTACTGAGGTATGCATAGACATCATTTTGCTCTGGCGACTGACTCGTGGTCTTGATGGTGTGCGATCGATCGATCATCTTCACTGGAGTACCCCCTCCTTTAGCTCGTGTCTGCCTGACCCTCCCTGTACCGTGGAATCACCTGCTAACCATGCAATTATGCATGTAGTCGGTGCATCGTTCTACCAATTTGGCGTCACACCTACGTCACACCCCATCGAGTTCATCTCATATACCTACTTGTCCTATCATTAAGCGCTCGTGGGCTGGTTGCCCGGCCTTGCCCAGCCAATCCTGCGTCGCCCAGGTATATCGTCATCTTGCAAAGAATGCTCGACCTTGACGTTTCACAAAACATCAAACCAGTTTGACTAGATTTTCTTATGTGTCAACAATGGCATTACCTGCGCGCAGATCACAAGGCACAGAACCACCACCTCGTCTGAGTTCCACTGGCCACATTCTTCCTCGCCGCTCGTCGCCCAACAATTCTTTGACGCTCAACAATCACCGAATTAGCAGCCACGTATCCCTCAAAGCCAGCCCCGGGTCCACGCCGGCAAAGAACAGCAATACAACTAGTAACGACAGTCCGCGACGCAATTCTTCTGGGGAAAGCTACGAGACTGGCCAGAGCGACCCTAAAAAATGGTTTGATCAATCCAACCAAAATCCCATCGCCACATTTGACAATGGGACCATGGATGGTGAGTGCGAATCTCCGATGATCCTCCAGGTCTTATTGACTCGAGCGACTGACCAGAATTGACAACAGTTGACCCGCCGTTTTTCCAAAAAGAGTCGGAGGACACTTCGAACGAGGACAAGTCATTTCCGTATCGAGTTGCTCCGCCGCAACTGCGCCAGGACACCGTCCAGAGTAGCAGCGCTGATGACTACCGAAGTGTCATCGACGATCTCACCGTTGAAATACAAAAACTGAAGGAAGAGCTGAAAAAGTATAAGCAGACTGGTTCCGACATGTTGAGGAAGGACAAATTGTTCGAAATCAAGTATCATGGCCTGCCGAAACGTAAACGGCGAGAGCTTGAAACAACTCTGCGCGACTTCGCCGCAGGTATTCGAGATTCGCCTGACGCCTCTTCTTCGCCGCGGAAAAAGGCCCGACTCGCTAATCGAGACCACATGTACTCTGGTTCCGGTTCCGCGTCTGCCTCCAAGCACGCCTCCTCTTCGTCCGGGTCCAATGTGCGACCCGTGGACTCGGCATACGCATCAATGTCAAGCGGAGCCAACTCATCTGGCGTGTCACTGGGCCGACCTGTCACTAGTAATCGGTTCCGATCCGACCAAAAAGTGGAAAATTACCTTCGCGACATACCCGAAGGACTCTATCCTCGACAGACCATTCTGACGGATTCGGAGAGAAAGAAACTTGTCGTCCGTCGCCTTGAGCACCTTTTCACAGGAAAGATTGGTGGACGACACGGGCGAAGGATTAGACGCCGTCAAAATGCGATTCATCTCGCACCGGACATTGACATGCTCCGAAATTTGAAAGATCAGCCGAGTGTTGCGACAGTCAATCCTCTCAACGGTGGATCTGAACTTACCCGGGAAGCAAAAATTTTGCCTCCCGAACAACAATCTGGCTACTCTGACAAGAAGAGCCGATCTCGAGATAACGGGTCCGCTTCGAATTCCAATGGCGACCAGACAGAGTCGGGAGGCAACGGCAACAGTAGCAGGCTGTGCACCAATCCTTCGCCCACGCAGCCGTCTGCTCCAGATCAAAGGCCCACACGGCTCATGGATTTGGATCCCGATCGTATCCAAGTTCCGTCCGAAAACATGGAATATATACGGCATCTCGGCCTGGTTCCTCCCGAACTCCTAATAGGAACACACAAGGATATTCAACCCGATGCGGATGGTTGGGTCTACCTGAATCTGCTTTGCAACCTGGCCCAGTTGCACATCGTCAATGTCACTCCAAATTTTGTGCGGGCAGCAGTCACGGAAATGAGCACCAAATTCCAGCTATCTCCCGATGGCCGCAAGATTCGTTGGCACGGTGGCTGCGAGGGTACGCGATTCTCGAGCGACAGCTCCAATGACAGCTCCCAGACCACTCCAGACGTGGGTGACACCGACACCGCGGATAAGGATGGGCAACGTAAGAGACAACGGACCGGGAATTCCACCGGATATGAGAATCAGTCTGGTGGAAGCTCAAAGAGCCGGTCCAAGGCTGGGCCACTCGTGTCTACTTCGTCAGACAGCTTCCACTATAAGCCTCTTTTTGCACACAATAGCTCGCCCAACGAACAGACGTCACTGGACGATACGCTGTCATCTTTCGGCCCGATTGACGACAGCAACGTCGACGAGTCGCGATGGGGCTTGAGCGGCTCCGGAACCTCCAACAAGCGGAAGCGTCGTCATGACGGCGCTATCATCTACTATGGCGGTGCGCCATTTTGCACCGATTTGTCCGGGGACCCTGGCAACGTTTCGCCGGCAACACAAATGTACGCGAATGGCCAGGATCGCGGAGACCCCCCCGTGGCTGATGCGTTCGCCAAGCCATCACTGTACCGTACCGCGTCTGGCTCATCCCTCAGCTACCGACCATTGAGCGATCTGAATTGGAGTCATGAGTCCGGCTCAAAAGTTGGCGTTGATGGCATCGAGAATGTCCCCGATTTGGCCACCGACACGTACTCGGATTCTGGAACTCTCGACTTTGAGTTTCCTTGGTCCGACAGCCAACAGTTCATGGAGGTCCATCCTTTGGAACCTTGTGGCCTCGGCGGTGTCATGCCGGATGATCACTTCATGGTGGTTGTCACGACTAAGAGACCAAAACAAGACACCAACCCAGACTTTGAGCGTGCGGTGCGACGAAAGTCGGAAGAGGCCACAGAGGTCATTGTCAGCAGATTAGCAAGCATGTCCACATCGTCGCCTGCCCCCGTTGGTGTGTCACAGGTCCCGTCGCCTGTTGAGATACAATATGTCTCTGGCAGAATCAAGCGCCTTGCTCCGGTATCCCTCCCTCCTCCTGTCATATTCCTCCCGCCGTTCAGCAGCGACTCGTCAAGCGTCGAAGACGACGAGTTTGATTCTGACGATGACGATGACCCCCTGGAATCTTCGGAAGAGTTGGTGAGCCGGCGTGCCAACCCTCATCAGTCCGACGGGTATCCCGACGGTGTGGATTTGAGCAGTGGCGATGAAGACGGAGAAGAACCAGACGAGGATTCAGACGGCCTAGGAATGTACGATATGGATACAGATGATGTGGCTGGTTTTAACAGGTCCAATCGGGACGAGGACAAACGCCAGTCGATTGGGAGTGCCGAAGCGGCCCCCGGAAGCATCAGACGGCGGAGCAAGAGTGCCAGCGCAGACCCGACCCGAGCTGGGGCTAGTTCTGCAGCAACAGCAGGCGGTGTTAGGAGTGGCTTCAGCAGTAGCGAGGAAGACAGCTGAACTCGCAGTAGTCACCAACACAGATCCAGCAGTATTACTACTACTGGCCACCGGCTCGAATCGGCCAAAAAAACAAATTTGGAATGGATACGGAAACGGGATTTTCTCAGTAAAACAATTTGGGGCTACGCATGTGTGGACTAGGATACCCTTCTCGTTTTGATTCTCGCACAACATGTCTGACGCAACCTGATCCGGCATTGCTTGTTCACTTGGTTTCTCGCCTCTTCAGCCTCAGTGTTCCTCCTCTTTTCCGGTACCGCTGTCTTTCTTCTATTCAGTGTTTCTTAGGGGCTGAGACATAAAACTTAGTCGTTTTCATGGCATTTTCTTCTGGCATCACATAAGCTATTCGGAAACAAGTAGTTTTTTTTCCTTTCCTGGCTTTTCTTTTTGCATTGTTGGGCTTCTCTTGTGGTTACTCTAAACGCAAGCATGAAAATGAGGGAATGACTAAGATTGATCGGGTGCGGCTCTGGATAAGTTGCATAGTCTTCACAATGGAATGCTGAATAGCGAGCCACAATTACGGCGTTAGCAGGCAGATGAATAACTACGCGTGCGACTTCAAATTTCGGCGGTAGTTGATCCACTTGATTCTGTCGAGATTTCTTGTGAACCAGGTGCGAGCTACTCATGATGGCAATTTGGGTAATCAAACGCCTACCTGCCTTTGCTGTGCGTATGCTCACGTGGGGCCAGCCCAACGTTTGCACCGTGTTCGCGCTGCGGACCTTGATCCTACAGCCACTGTACTCCGTAGACGGCGCAGCTTTAGTAGGAGGTATGCAATTCAGGGAAGCCTCAGGAAGTCGAGGCTGCCGGGGTGATTTTTTTTTCTAAATCCATCACAGTTACAGAGCCAACCAACATTTTCAGACATGTAGCCGTCTGTTGCCATGTTTTCATGAGCTTTCGACTGGATTCAAGGTCTATCGGGCAAATTCTGAACAGTTTTCGGGAGCGCCATGTCTTTTCATTTTCCCGCCCATCATCATCCACCACCACCCACCATGGGCCTCCTGGTGTTGTTGTTGTTCACGTTGGCTGGTTTGGCCGCGGCAGCGAGCGCTGCGGGCGGCGCGACGAGACCCGCTCGAGAAGCAAAGCATGTCGCCATCATAGGTCAGCGGCGATCTCTTCTCTTTGCCCTCATGAAATGACAAAAGACGACGAGACTGATACTTGACAGGCGCCGGAGCAGCAGGCTCTTCAGCCGCATATCACCTGCGGAAATTCGCAGAGCAAGAGGGCCTCTTGATCGACGTGACCATCTTCGAGAAGACGGATCACATCGGTGGTCGCACAATTACCGTCAATGCGTTCGATGATCCTGAGTTGCCGATAGAGCAGGGTGCCTCCATCTTCATCAAGGACAATCACATCATGTACAATGCCACGCAGGCATTCAACCTAAGTCTGACGCAATTTCAATCTCTCGATGCTACCGATTATACGGCCATCTGGGATGGCAACGACATCGTCTTCCGCTCTGAGGAGGGCAATCCCTGGTGGTGGGACGCAGCCAAGCTGTTTTTCAAATACGGCCTGGCGCCGTATCGAGCCGTGCAGCTGGTCAAAGGAGCTGTGGGCACGTTCCTGAAGCTTTATGAAGAGCCGTATTTTCCCTTCTGGTCCTTGACGGAAAGGGCTTTTGAGCTGGGGCTGCTACGACTGACCGGCATAACTGGCGAGCAGCACCTACAGGACAACAAGGTGCGACGTCCCGTCTCAGTCGCGGAAATTTGACTGACTGAGGCGGTCATGGTTAGATCAATGCCGATTTTGTACGCGAAGTGATGCAACCGGCCTCACGAGTCAATTATGCCTCTAATATGGCCTTTATTCATGGGCTGGAGGCCATGGTAAGCGCATTCCCTTTCATGGTTCTGGTTTTGGTCTTCTGTGCTTGAGAGGAGAAGAAAAAGATGAGCTACGTTCTCTGATGCGTCTTGTGCGCAAAAAGGTGTCTTTTGCAACGGACGGAGCCATGGCCGTCGATGGCGGCAATTTCCAGATTTTTGAAAAGTTTGTGCTCGAAAGCGGCGCCATTTTTCGACCAAACACCACCGTCACGAGCATAGGGTTTGAAAAGGACTCCAAGCACTCAAGTACTGTGCCCAAATACGTGCTCTCGACCAAGTCTCACGATGGTTCAAAGGAGACGAGGACGAACCAGTCGCCGACCGCGTTTGACAATGTCATCATTGCGTCACCATGGCAGTTCAGTGGCATTGAAGTGGCCAATGATGTGTTCAAGCACACCATTGATGCGATTCCTTACATGAAACTCCACGTGACACTATTCGCATCTCGCTTCAGGCTGCAAGCCTCATACTTTGGCTTGGATCCCGCGTCGCGGGCCCCGAGCAACGTGTACACCACTCTGGGCAAGGACGAGACGCCCCAACAAGGTGCCGCTGGCGTCGGCCGGACCGGACTCTACTCCATCAGCACCCTCAAAAAGGTCGTCAATCCTGCTACTCGAGAGAAGGAATTCCTTTACAAGATTTTTAGCCCCGAGCCGGTCAACGCAACGCTTCTCTCTGCCCTGCTGGGCACCGACGTTCCATCGTCGATTGTCACCTCGTCGGCTGACATTGCCTCTGATGCGCCCATCTCTTGGTATCGGCCTCACTGGTTTTACTCGTACCCCATTGAACTCCCGCGGGTGACGTTTCAGGATCCCGTTGTCGGGCGAGGACTGTACTACACCTCTGGTATCGAGAGCTTCATATCCACCATGGAGACTAGTGCTCTCATGGGGATGAACGTTGCACGCCTGATTGCTGATGATTTCGCGGGCATCACGAGGAGAAATGGCAGGGCGGCGAGCCCGCTTACTCCGGAGCAGGAAACTCCCAGAGAGGATTTCTGGGATAGTGTGGACAACGAGATGGGGGCTAGTATGGACATGACGGGTGCCGACGAACTGTAGGACAGTTGAGTTGGGACCGTGATCAATTTTTTTTCCTCGCTTTTTCGAGGCTTCCAGAGAGAGAAAGATATATTATGCTACTGGCGATGTCGTTGTTAGCAGCGGCTTTGGGTGTACGTAACAACAGCATGACGGCGAAAGGATGCGTCAAGAGGAGCATGGTAGCTCGTGATTACAGTTCAAGATTTAGGAAACAGCGGCAGATTCTTTTCCATAAAAATCAATGAATACTACTGCAATAGAATATTAATTTTCTTTGTGAACATAACTAATTAAACCATTATTGCGCTCGTGCGTGTTGGACATTGATATACGGAGAAGAAGACAGTGGGTGCAGCGAAACTTGAGACAGCAAAGCTTAGGGTAGGCCATGACGCGCCAAAGCAATTTTTTTTTTGCCAAGGAATTCCATGACGCCACATCTCCCATCCCATCCCACCCTGCCCTTTCTCTTCTCTGTCTGTCTCTTGCATCATCACCACCATCATCATCCTGCATTCTGCGTTCGACGCGCATCGCCCGTTTTGCACCTCTCACGAAACGAGATTAGCAAAACGTCTTCCCTTACATCGCTCCTCCTCTACATCGACTCGACTCGCGATCCAATATAAGCAGTTTACTCTCGGTATTCGCTCGAAATCGTCTCGATATCGAATCGATCGCACAAGCTGGTCCTGGTCCATCCTTGACCTGACGGCTCCTGTTTGTGCGTGGTGTGCCTCTGTCCCTGACGAGGAGGGGTCTGTCTGGTCGGGCGACGCGGGATATCAGGATTTCCTCCGGCGACAGAATGTTTGTCCTGCGAAATGGTACGTCGAGACGAGGCTGCCCTTTTTTTTGGTTTCATTTTACTATTTTGAAGTTTTGTTTTGTTTCCTGCTTGGGAGAGTACCTGCTAGCTTCTTCGTGGCTTAGCGTGCCACCAGCCTCGGAACATGCCTGCTGTTTTGCCTGCGTTCGCGCGCATTGTGCATTCGGCATCTCCACTTGAAACTTGCATGCTGGCTGCCTTGCCCCCACCTTTTGGCCTGGTGAAGTCACCGACCGACATATACGAGTGACTCCACGAGTGACTCCTTCCGAAGAATTTCTTCCAAACTGTGCAACAGTCTTTCCAGTTTTAAGAACTTCTGCTTCCACATCGACGTCGTGTCGTAGCGTACCGTCGTGAATTGGCTAACAGTCCTCGTTCTCGCTCAGTCGGAAAGCTGATCTTTGGATCTGGCGCCGCCCAAGAAGCACTCATTGAGCTACCACAGGGCCAGCTGTACCTCGTCCGACCGCTGTCCCCCAAGGGCTACTCCGAACTCATATTCAAGGACTCGGCTGTCCGCATCCGCCGAACTCACCAGGATTTCCACTATCAACTTGTCGTGCAGCGGGTCTTTGAAGAAGGCGAGGCTGAGCTGCTCGCCGAGGAGGAAGGAGAAGACGCTGAGATTGACGCACTCGCAGCCGAGCGCGACGAGAAGACCTTCCTGCTTGACGAGGCCCTCCATTTTCGCGTCGAACAAAGGGAGGAGGGAGAAACCATATTTGCTTGGAGGGACTTGAGCGGCGACAACGGGGATCTCTACGAGTTTGTTTGCGACAATCAGACATCGGGCTCCCAGGTCGACGATTTCATCCAGGTTGCTAGGCAGTGCCAGTACGAACGCAAATATCGCAAGCCTCACACAACTGCCTCAGACGAAGACTATCGCCAGTTTGAGTTTCACGACGGAAACCCCATCCCGCCAGCCAGCCCGCTGCACAGCCCCTCCCTCGCCCGCTCAGTCGACGACATGTATCCCAAGGCCAACACGCCCGCAAAGCGAGAGCCGCTCACTCCCACTCCCACTCCCGCCAAGCAGCAGCGCGAGCCCAAACCAGAGACGCCCAGAGGCAATCCAGCAAATCCACCCGACGAGGTCGAGTCTACAGCCCCAGAGCCACTCGATATTTACGCTGCTGTTGCCGCCCAACTCCATCTTTATGACCCTCAGCCCGGTCACTTTGTCCTCATTGATGATTCCGTCATCGCCACCATTTCCGAGGTTGGGAAATGGCAGTACTGGCTGCAGATTGAGAACAAGGACAAGTCGTGGTTCGGCACCTCTGTGGTGCCCGAGTTCAACCCAGTCTTTGACTTTGAAGCTCTTTCCTTCGTTTTCAATCATTTCAGTGCCGACGGTACCGCCAGGTCTTGGCTTCTTCGTTTCAATGACCAGCCCACGCTGGAAAAGTTTCAGGAGGCTCTCATGCAAGCCTTGTGGGAAAGAATGAATGAAACCAAGTGGGCCAAGGTTCAAGAAAAGGAGCGCGAGTATGTCTTGGATGCTTTTGGCGATCTAAACATGGAAGACGCTCCGCCGCTGGACGAGGCTGAAGAAGAAGAAGAAGAAGAAGAAGAGGCGGAAGCGGAGGAAAGGGAACGCGAGGAGGAAGAGAAGGATGCTGGCGTGCGGAGCGACGAGTACGACTCGGAAGATGACGACGAAGCCGCTGAGCAAGGACCTGCAGGTGAAAGCAACTCACAATTGGCCGTCGGCTACAAGCATGACCGGTCTTTTGTCGTTCGCGGCTCCAAGATCGGCGTCTTTTCTCACACAGCCGACAACCGGCTCAAGTTCAACACAAATATTTCAAAGGTCACCACACCGAGCGGCAAACTCCTGAGCCCGAAGAAGGTCATGTTGCACAGCGAAGACCGAGACCTCGTCATGCAAAACGGCACTGATCCAAACAAGCTGTACCGCATGGATATTGAGTACGGCAGGGTCGTGGACGAATGGAATGTTCACGATGACATTCCCGTCGTCACCTTTGCGCCCGAGAACAAATTCGCCCAGATGACATCGGAGCAGACGTTCCTCGGCGTCTCCAGCAATGCGCTGTATCGCATCGACCCCCGTCTTTCTGGCAACAAGCTGGTGGACACGGACATGAAGCAGTACGCCTCCAAGAACGACTTCTCGGCGCTGGCGACCACTGAAAAGGGCTACATCGCCGTGGCGAGCAACAAGGGCGATATTCGATTGTTTGACCGCCTGGGTATTCGAGCCAAGACGCAGCTTCCTGCCTTGGGCGATCCCATTCTCGGCATGGATGTCTCGGCTGACGGTCGCTGGATCTTGGGCACGACAAAGAATTACATCCTGCTCGTTGACGCGCAACAAAAAGGCGGCAAGAACGACGGCAAGCTGGGTTTCGAAAAGGGTTTCGCGGCCGATTCCAAGCCCCGTCCTCGACGGCTAGCGCTGACACCAGAGCACGTGGCTCAGATATACCACGAGACAGGCAAGTCGGTGTCGTTTACGCCGGCCAAGTTCAACACGGGAGAAGGGGCCGAGGAGAAGAGCATCATTACGGCGACGGGGCCTTATATTGTCGAGTGGGATCTCAAGAAGGTTCTTCGCGGCACAAAGGCTTCTTACAAGATCAAGCGATACTCGGACGAAGTCAAGGCCGACGACTTCAAGTTTGGCTCCGACAAGAACGTCATTGTTGCGCTTCCCAACGAGGTGAACATGGTGGCCAAGCAAAGTCTGCGGAAGCCGACGCGCGAGAGCATCATGGGCGACGTCCGACTAAGCAGCGGGAGCGGTAGTCAGCGCCGCAGTTCAGGAAGGATTGGGAATGCTCAAAGCGGCAGATATAAGCTGGGAAGAGATGACATTGTCAACTCGCCGTATTAATTTGGAAAAGAAGAAGAAGAAGAAGAAGAAGAAGAGAGGATTGGCCTCTTCCTTGATTGTGGGAGAAGTGATGGCCGCATATCATGATGATGGCTGCTTCATCCCTATTGTCTTTTCTTTTTCCTCTTCTCATCCCCCCCTGTTTCCTGGTCTTAATCGAGGCCTTTTTATTATTATTTCTGCTGTGAGACAGGAGGAAACATGCTTCATGAGGGAATGTTATTTGGCACTTGGTTCGTTGGCTGGCTGATCAAAGCACCCTTTTTTATTTTTTCCCCTTTTCCTTTTTGTCTTCTTGTCTGCACACTTTTGATGACGATGCGATGCATTTCTTCGATACCACTTTTCTACATATATCTCTATGTGCAAGACGTTCTGCTCTGCCTTTGTCTTCTCCTTTCAGATTGAATTCTCTCGAGCTAGGAATATGTGCGGGAGAGGGTGCGGGTGCGTAGGTGATGATGCGCTTTTTTAAATTTGTCACATGCGGTATTCTGAGACTGGAGAATGGAATCTAAAGTAGGTAAAGAAAGCGACGAAACCTGTTTCAAAGGGTCCATCTATGCCAACAGCCTGCTGTTCTAGTATGGCATCATTAACGCGCAGGCAGATAAGCCTAGATAGATAGGAAATAAAATCCAAACTTCAATAATAAAAAGCGTGCACTGGGGTTGGGCGACGCAAAAAGTCCTGGAAGCTGTCGTTTGCCTTTTCCATGACTCTCATTCTGCATTGCACGTATGCCCGTGTGCCGTTCTGTGTGTGTGTGTGTTTGGGGGGGGGGGGGCGTGCGTGTGTGTTTGAATAGATGTTTTTTTTTCGTTTCTGTCATCAAAGCCGACGAATGGTGGAAGGAAAGGAAACGCATACATGACGAGCTCCGGACCCAACTGTAGTGTACGCCTTTCACCCTATGGGTAATTCTGCTGGTTTCGGTCCGCGCTCTATATGAAATGTATCGATGGAATGAGATGTTTGAAAAAAAAAAAAAAGGCACATGGGAAAGCAGGTCGAGACGCTCATCAATCTTGTGTAGGAGAGACAGCTTCATCGTCCTCTTGGTTGAGGCCGACGACAGCCCCAGAGACATTGCGCAACGTCTTGGGCTGGCCGTTGCTAGAGTCGAGGCGATTCATTTCCGACACGAAACTGGTCCCCCACCATGAGCTGGTGTACTTGAAGACATAGCGCTCGAGCTTCTTGTAGTTGATGGCGCGTTGCTCGGGACTCATTGTGACGGCATCGTGAATAGCATTGGCCAGCTCCTCCGTGTTCCAAGGATTGACAATGAGGCTACCATTGAGGGATTGCGCGGCGCCTGTGAACTCGCTGAGGATCATGACGCCGTGTCTCTCTCGCTGCGTGGCAATGTACTCGTACGACACGAGGTTCATGCCGTCGCGAGTCGACGAGACAAGACAGACGTCCGACACGGCGTACAGAGCCGTCAGCTCGTCAAAGGAGACGGATTGATGCAGGAAGTGAATGGGCATGAACTCGATGGTGCCGAACTTGCCATTGATGCGACCAACGAGTTCATTGACGACGGCGCGCAGATTCTGGTACTCCTCGACATCTTGGCGGGACGGCACAGCCACCTGGACCAAGACGATTTTGCCGATCCATTCGGGGTGTTCTGTGAGGAAGACCTCGAGAGCGTGAAGCTTCTGCGGCACGCCCTTGATGTAGTCCAGCCGATCGACGCCGACAATCAGCTTGACGCCCTCAAACTTGCGGCTCAGCGCGGCAATGCGCTCCTGCACGGTTGGTTTCTTCAATCCCTCGACAAACTTTTCGGGGTCGATGCCAATGGGGAATGCACCAATGGTGACAAATCTGCCGTTCCAATCGACACCGTTGGGCGTGGTGTGTGTGCCCAGTATTCGGGAGCAGCTGCTCAGGAAGTGGCGGGCGTAGTCGTAGGTGTGGAAGCCGATCAGGTCGCAGTCGAGGAGGCCGCGGAGGAGGGCCTCTCGAACCGGCAAGATACGATAAATCTCACTGCTGGGGAAGGGCGTGTGGAGGAAGAAGCCGATCTTGACCTTTTTTTTCGTCTTTGCGATCTCTTCGCGCAGCATTTGCGGAAGCAGCATCAAGTGGTAGTCGTGGACCCAGATCAAGTCCCCGTCTTGTACATCTTGAATGACGGTCTGGGCGAAAAGCTGGTTGACTTCCTGGTAGGCAACCCAGGCGGATTCGTCAAAGGTGATTTCGCCCGGGTGGTAGTGGAAGAGCGGCCAGAGAATGGAGTCTGCGCAAGTAAGGGGAAAAGTCAAGTCAGAATAGGCTGGCTATATTCAGGCTAGGAGGAGATGGAGGAAAGGAAAGGATGCCTACTCGCAAAACCATTGTAGTGTCTGTCGGCCAGTTCGTCATCGACAAAGACCGGATGTGCACCATACTCGTCCTTGAGCCGCTGCTTCATTCCGTCGACCTCATCATCGGGCACCTCGAGACCAGGCCAGCCATACCATTGGAAGCTCGTAGTTTTGCTCAAACCACTCAGCCCGGTGACCAGGCCACCTGAGGACATGGAGAAGGTGTAGCTTCCATCGTCGGAGCGCTTAATGGTAATGGGCAGCCTGTTGGACAGCAGCAAGAGGCGACCTTGAATCTCCGGCGCACGGCCATCAGTCGCGCTGCCGTCACTGGCCATTCTTCCTGTGGGTGACGCGACTTTAGACGATGAGTGAGGCGTGGGACGGGCGAGGTTGTGTTCAGGCACTGTGCATTACTACTAGGTAGGTAGGTAGTAAATAGGCAGGCAAGGCCGCTGGGCTGGGTGAAGCGCGCCTTGATCGTCCTGTTGCTTCGGCAGCTGCAGCTTGGCAAGAAGAAGGATTAAAGTGGGCAGGAAGAGAACAGACAGAAAGGTGGTGAGACTTGGGACGAGGACAGGGACGGGGACGGGGACTTGGACTTGGGATCGGGAATGTGCAATATTTATTAGAGGCAGGAGGAATATTTATTCATTGTTGATTGTGCATCGCCAACGTGAAAAAAAAAGTTGGATGCCTGTTTTTTTTTTCTTTTCCGTGCGTCGCAGTGGCGCCCAACCAAGTTTTCCCTTCCAAGCTTTCAAGCTTCCAAGCTTCCAAGCTTGCAAGCTTCCCAGTTGTCAAACCAGGCAGATCGATCCGATCTCCCAATACGTGGGATGTGTCCCTACCTAAGCACGCACGCATGCACACCTGACGTCGTCCAGAATGTGGTCGGTCAAGTCGTGAGGGAACATGCCGCGACAGGGTCATGTCATACGGACAGTTCCAACCTGTTGCGTCTGGCATTCGTTTTGTCTCTGTTCAAGGCGCTGGAACAGGGGAACAGGGGAACAGGGAGGTGGAGTGGGTGACTACATAGTAGGTGACTGGGTGACTGACTGAACGCTCGGCACACGCTCGACGGACCAACTTCCCCTTTTCTATACTTCACCGTCTTACGCCGGGCCATTGCTATGTGATGGACTCGACCAGAATGCGACAGCAGAGTCGCCCGGGTTTTGCTGCAGCCTCCCATCCCTTGACGTCAGCGGGATGATGGATCCCAGTTTTTTCCCCCTCCCCCTCCAAGGTGCAGCAATCAATCCTTCAGACGCGGGCGGGCGTAGCCGTCGGTCCGTACAGTGGTTGTACGTGTACGCATGTACATCTCAGATGTACCTCTACATACCGCCCGCCACGCGCAACTTGCTATCGATAAACAGACCCGGATCTCCAGCCTTGCCTTCCCCAAACCCCGTTTGGGAATTTTTCAACTGCGCTGGGCTGGCTAGTCGACCTCACCCATCCCGCATCATCAGGTGCAGCACACGCAACACACACAACACACACAACACACGCAGCATACTTTCGCGGCAAGCACCAGTCGCCATGGGATCCCCGCAGGATTTCAAATCCTTGCAAGAGGGTATCCAAAAATCTCTCGTCTCCACGGTCAAGACGATCAATCGAATCACTGCCGAAGATCTTGCTTTCCAGAGGACGGTGAACCCCGATGCTGCGGAGCAACTAGACGACAAGTCTGCGCGCATACTCAAGCTTTCCTCGCAGCTGCTTCGCTCCGCAGGCAAGGCATGTGGCGTCAGGCCGCCAAGCCTGGAGGATGCCGAGGATGTCGATTTGAATTGGCAGTCCATCGTGGATGTGGTTGACTCTGTACTTGAAAAGGCCGACACTGCCATGGACGAATATACTGGCTTGATCAAGAGAAAGGAACCTCCCAGCGCAGATGTTGTTCGTTTTTTCTCATCATGTCTACAATGACAGTCGTAATCCGATGCGCATTTGCTAAATACCTTCCCAGGGCCCAAAGTCCAAACGCCCCAAGTCCGCCAGCAAAGTCATTCGAAACGCCAACGTCACCAAGCCGCAAATACTTTTCGAGAAGAAGCCCGACAATTTTCCCACCGGTCCTTGGAAACCCATTCTAACCAGCAAGCCGCATGCCGTTGTCCCTTTGAAACATAGCCTCGTCGTAGCAACCAACGACAACGGCACACCGCAGTGAGTCCTGCAGGAGATTCTTCAAGCCCACTACATTCTCGTCTCCTGACCCAACAAAACTTTCTCAGATACAAACATCCCTATGAGACCGAAATATCGCAAATGGCATATCCGAGGCGACTCTTTGAGCAGAGAGATCCCATTGCTCCACAACCCGCAGACTCGACAGCCGCAACATGGATCGATACCTTCGAAGGCGTTCAGGACATGTTGAAGCATCTCAAGCGGGCCAAAGAAATTGCCGTTGACCTCGAACATCACGACTTCCGCACTTACTCTGGCATCGTATGCTTGATGCAGGTCAGCACCCGAGAAAGGGATTGGATAGTCGATACATTGCAGCCATGGCGTCACAAGCTTGAGATCTTGAATGAAGTTTTTGCCGATCCGAGCATTGTCAAGGTTCGAAAGTACAATCTCTTTTGCAGTCGTCAACGGCACTGACTCAACTGCTCAGGTATTTCATGGTGCCTATATGGACATGGTCTGGCTACAGAGGGATCTCGGTCTTTACGTGAACGGACTTTTTGACACGTACTTCGCCTGTGACTTTCTGAATTACCCAGCGAAGAGCCTGGCTTTCCTCCTCTCCAAGTTTGTAAATTTTGATGCCGACAAACAGTACCAGCTTGCAGATTGGAGAATACGGTACATTTTCACAGCTTTTCTTCCGTAGAGGCCCCTATTGACCTCAATCACTAACATAAGGAGCAGGCCCATTCCCGAAGAAATGCTCTACTACGCTCGATCCGACACACACTACTTACTGTACATTTTCGACCATGTTCGAAATGAGCTGATTCGGGCCCCAGATGGGAACGAAAGAGGGGACGCCCTCATTGGTCAGGTCTTGGACAGATCCAAGGAACTGTCATTATCCCGGCACGAGCATCCCGACTACAACGAGATGACTGGCGACGGCTCCAAGGGTTGGTACAACTACGTTTTCAAAAATGCCCATCTCGCCCTCAACGGAGAGCAATTTGCCATATTCAAAGCGATTTGGAAGTGGCGGGATGAGACAGCCCGTAAGGAGGATGAGAGCCCTAATTTTGTGCTTGGGACGAATAGCGTCGTGGAGGTGGCACGTGTGAATCCACCTGATATCAAGGCACTGCACAGCTTGTTGCCGTTGACGGCACCGCTCGCCAGAGCTCGCCTCAACGAGATTTGGAGTCGAACGCAGGACGCCAAGGCCCAGGGCGGTCCAAGTTTGCTGGGATTCTTCACGTCCATGGCCTCTCATGCCATGGCAAGAGGCGAACTACCGGTGCCTTCCAATGAGAGTCTCACAACACCACAGCTTCATGCCGAAGTTTCCATCGTCAAGATGCCACAGTCAATGCTGTTCGGTAGCATGCCGATCAGCTCGAGATGGGAGGAATCGAGGGCTCTGTCAGCAGCCCATGACGACACCATACCTTTCCCTTGGCAACGATTCATCCAAGAAACAAATGAGCAAGGAAAAGGTCAGCCTGTCGATCAAGCCATGGAGGATGTGCCCCAAACGTTGGAGGTACCCCCTCATGCTGGCACGGGAGCATTAGAAGAAGACGATGAGGAGTTTACCCTCAAACAAGGCCGAAAGAGAAGGCCTGAGCCTGCGTCAGACTCAGAAGTCGACAGTTCGTCCTCTGCTGAAGCTGGGCCAGAATCGACGTCATCGCGGGGGGATGATGTCCCAATTGCCAGTGCTAATGGAGTCATATCCGTCGTCGAGACCTCGGCACGGAGAAGCAAGAAGCAACGCAAACAAGAGCTCAAGCTACAAAAAGAACAGCAGGAAAGGGATCGCGCAGAGAAGCGCAAGACTAGGCATCTCAGGAAAGCTGCGAAGAAAGAAAAGGGTGCCGGTGGTCAGGAAGAGCAAAAGAAGTACCAAGCGGTGCCGTTCGACTATAGCACCGCCACTACTGTCATGCACGCCAGCACGGCCAATACGGAAAAGAGAGAACCAAAGAGGATATTTGATCCATATGCCGCGACGGCGGACGAGAGTATCAAGGGCGCGAGAAAGATGCCTCCTGTCAGAGGGGAGAGGAGCGCGACCTTTAAGAAGTAGGTAGTTTAATGATGATGAAGCCCTACGGAATCGGCACGACGTCGAGGACAAGGGGAAGCACGTACATATGTTGCAGCTTTTTGGATCGGATTGTATGGCACTGCATTGCTTTCGAAATCGAATGCCCATCATCATGCGCTTCTCAAAATCCTTACACTAATTGGAAACGGTGAGACATCAGTAGACTAGAGTCGAGAGACAAGGCGGTTCTGAACGAATTCGCCGTCATGAGAGGGAGCCCACATCTTCTTCCCATCTTCCCACAAACAGTACGTATTGTTACCCCACACTTACCTCACACTTACCCCAATAATGCCCAGTTCAGCCCCCCCAGCCATCACTTTGGGGTACTTGCAGGTCATGTGACGCCCTTGTGAGGGGAAAGGTGAGGAGACATAAGACGAGAAATGGGCTGATGATCCTCCCTTGAAGACATTTCTTTTACTTCACGCTTATTTTTTTTTGTTTTTTTTTTGTTTTCTTCCTATATTGGCGTTTCAAACATGCCCAGGCAGATGGCGATGCGCCGGCGCCATAAACCAGTCATCATGGACAGCATCTCGGTTCTTGCTGTAAAACGAAGACCGTGAAAACACCGTCCATTTGTTGTCACATTATCTGCTCCGAGTATCCATCCGTGGACCGGAGAATCGACTTGGGGATGCCATCGATTCAAGCAGATTTAGACATGGGAACTTGTCATATGACGATGCTTGACCAATGCTCAAATCCGGCCCCCTTTGGGTTTGTGGTCTGGGAATATGGCCCCATCGGTACTCGGTCCTTCTTGATATTATGAACCTGTTGAAGAAAAAGTGAGGGCGAATTCAAGCCAGGGTCATGCCATCTAGCGTGGACCACAATACGTCAAAAGTAAGTCTGTTTCCTTGCCACAGCCGGTCTGCCGTTCGGCCACTGACTGTTCCAGAATCAGCAGCAGGCCAAGAACACGAGACGGAACAAAAAGGGTTCACGTCAATCCAGACGAGGAATAAGGCGGGGCGATGTATCCAGTCATGAGGACATCAGGACGATGCAGAACCTTGAACATTTTGGCTCTCGACATCCCACATGGCGGCTTTTTCAACTTGCTCCTCCCTCGCGCGTCAGACCACTTCTGGACATGAAGACGTGACCGCATCCGGGTTCAACATTGGTGTCTGCCGACAATACACCGTGTCTTCTCTGAAGTCGAGATCGTTCGGTCCTCTTCGGCCGTACTCTGCGGTTGTTGCTGGCTGAAGCTCAAGCATATGTCGCCCTGGCTAATCGAGCCTTTGGCACCGTCATGCTCGAGCTGAGATTTGCCTCATACCTGCGCTTATCCAACGTGGCTTGCTTGATGCTACTGATCGAGGCTTCCAAGCAAAATTTTCGAGGAGGAGAAGCTTGGCCACCTTGGCCGAATAGGTTGGCCGCAGTGGCTCCTATCTCAGGCGCGGGTCAGCACGCTGAATTTTATACTGTTATGGCTTACTGATAAGGGAGTCGAGAGCTCTTCCCTGCGCTAGTCATCCTGGATCGTGGTCCACCCACACTGGATGTCGACGCGCACATGTCGCTAACCTTGTCGCCTGTCGGAGGCGGGTACAGGATTAGGGTGCCGTGTGGAGCTGCTTGTTTCCCAAGCCCCAAGCGCAATCGCACCTTGCAAGTTTGGACGGGCCAATTGGTGGTTAGGAGCCCTAAGCCCGCGACAAACGAATGCGCAACGCCTGCCGTTGAATCAAAGAGCTGAGCCATGGCATTGTTGCGAGATTGGAACGACATCAATCAGGAGCCAGTCTTGTCTCGTCTCGTCTCGTCGAAGAAACGATACAACGCAAATTTTCGAGCAGTGTCAATGCCGACGCTAAGGGACAAAAATACGAGGCCAATTCTCACTGCTGATGACCCAGGACAATAGTCAAACACCAAGGAAGCGAAAAGAAAAAAAAAACACGGAATCGTGTGTCCAAAGTCGAGATCATTGAGGCTTTTCCTTATTTTACAAAAGTTATTCCTTGGCAGAAGTAGCCAGAATCTAATCCCTGCTCTATGGAGAGAAAAAAAAAAGACGGTCGTCTCAATAAGCCGACGCCGCTCCCAATTCTATACCCTCTATTCACGCGAATTCGCTTTCAATATTCAAATCGAACCGCAGCCCGATGATGCAGCTAACCATCCAGAGGCTCTATATGAAGTCATACAGAGTCTCGCCCCTGATTATACAAGCTCCGTCACACGGCAGGAGCTGTCCCGATTGACTGAGAGTGGTTTTTCTCAAGTCTGTTGCGTCGATCAGTTTCCAACGATCCCTCACGTCGGCGGCATTGGAGCAGGGTGTGAAGGGAGTCACGTACAAATTTGGCCATGAGAGCAACCATGAGGTCGAAGAGACCAATAGCTTCGACGAAAGCGAAGCCCAGAATGGCGTAGGAAAACAGCTGGCCACGCAAAGCAGGGTTGCGAGCAACACCGTTTAGGAGGGCAGCGAAAACGAGACCGATACCGATACCGGCACCAGTCAGGCCAATGGCGGCGGAGCCCATGCCCAAGTTTTTGGACACCTCAACCATGGCCTGGGCGATCTCCGAAGAGTAAGCCCGACGCTGGAGTTGAAAGGCGTTCCGCGTGGAGGCCTGCAGGAGGGTGTTGGCCTGCTGGCGCTTCAGTGTCTGGAGAGGTGTGGCAGAGCCTTGGCTCGAGTCGTCAGCCAATTGACCCAACGGATTGGAGCTTGCGAGGAAAAGTTTGCCGGCTCGGATCGAAGCTTACCGGTGATGGTGCGCTTGGAAGCAGCAGCAACGGGTGCTCTGACGGCCGGGCGAGCAGCCTTGACGGCCATCTGAGTAGCCAGACGAGAAGCGAAGACACGAGTGGCGGCCATTGTGATGACGAGGGTTTTGAGGGGAGATGGATGGATGGATGGATGGGGATGGGGGATAGGGGAAAGGAAAATGGGGGACGATTCAGAGACGGGCCAAGGGGAAAAAAGCAGGAAGATTGGGTAGGGAAGAGCAGAGCTTGAGAGGAGAGTAGGAAGGAAGGAAAGGACAGGTGCTGAGAGGAAAGCAGAAGAAGGTTCCACTGTGGCAGATGGGGCCAAGGCAAAGGGGGTCGGTCGGTTTGAGAGTCAGCCAGGGGAGGGGGGGGGGGGGGGAAATGGCAGCGTGAGGCGGCAGAAATATGAGGCAACGAGATTTCAAGGCCAAGAGCGTGCGGTCAATAGGTGCAAATCTTGACGGGGAATGCCCGGGCTGCAGGTGCTGGACACGGATGAAATCGGGTGGATACGCTACGAGATATGACGACTGGGGGGGGGGGGATAAAGGAGGC